>JAIXMH010000037.1:0-277986 GCA_025528865.1 Pilobolus umbonatus
ATTGAAATATAACGGGTGCCGATCCATTAATTTGATAGTAAAGGGAATAGATGCCTGCCACCGATCTATTATCCACTACTGAATACCCTGTGTTTAGTGACTATGTAATATTGTTCTCACATAACCAAAACTGAGTAGAGGCATAACCGATTATCAGTCAATCTTATATTGTAAGTATAGCAAGTATTGACTGTGTGTATTACATATAATAAGAATCAACTAAAGATGTCATCCACAGCGTCAGTTATCACGTGATCTATATTATTTATTCTCTCTCTTGACACTTACTGCTCTTTCTTCTATATTATTCACATTGTTAAGAATAGAATTAAGTATAGTGACCATAATTATTCTACAACTGTGTTAAATAATTGCTTCAATATAGATAGACTGGCGCTTATCAGTGAATTCGGACACAAACAACACGCAGAAAATTTAATAACTTCTTACAAATAAAAAGCTGTCTCCACTCACTATGAATTGGTACTCTTAGTTGGAAAGAAGCTGTGGGTTATGATGCTCTGTTATATATTCACATATGAGTTTGATTTAATTATGCACTCTCCCTTTATTCCTTAACTACTATATAGACCTCTGGCTGCAAACATTTATGCAATTATAACAGCTCCTGGCCTTTTGGTTTGAATCAATCTCCTTACACAGAAGAGAACGTGTATCCTGACAGTGAACCGGATGAAATGAAGCTGAACTTTGTAACTGTGGAGATCTTATCCTGGTCTGCTTATTAGGTTGATGTGGTTAGAAGAAGGCTTAATATGACAGTACCAACTATGAACTAGAGTGATCTTATGATTCTACCGACAGTAGCGTCTTATTGTACTCTGATTCCACATGTGCAATAGACGTGGTTCTTATGATTGATAAGCTTCAGGTAAAAGAATACACTTAGTTGGGTGTGGACCAGAACTAGTCCGAGGATATGGAAGGCCGGATGAAGTACCAGTTCCTGTCCACAGCTTCCGAACTTGGTTGTTCTGCTTGATCTTAAAAGGCCACAGTGTTTACTCACTTTGGGCGTTAAAATGGCTTTCTTAGACCCTCCTTACTTCGCTATATCGGGCTATTCGGACGTGCCTTTTAAGATTGATTATGTCCCCCATATATTCTTCTTGGTGTTATGCTCCATCAGCAGTTACATTGTTCCAGATTCATTTCAAACTTGGAGAACACAGAAAGAACAACCGTCACTCGTTGTATAGCAGGTAATATATCTGATGATGCTTAGATATCCATCCCTTTTAATGTTCTGATTCAACTCTTAGTTAGCATCAAATATCCAGATTACTGACTACTAAGCAACCAGTCCCATGGATACATACACAGAACAGAACTCTGATCAAGATGATAGCCCTATCTATACTCTCATACAAATCTCTTATAATACAGGTGTATAATATATAACTATCATAATCTAATTATTTTTTATACCTCAGAATATATCAAAAGTCTATTATCCCAGCCATGATCTACTTGCTCGTTATATGTGTGTTTGTATATCCAAATCCATCTAATTGCTTGCGCTAGTAAAACTCTGTTTCCAGCCATATAAAACCTTCCACTTGCACCTACTCATATCATTGATTTGCCCACACCCACTTCCATTCAGTTTTCTAAGAATGTTCTCTTCCTGTATTTTCATCAAGATCACAAAGTTCATGAACTCAATCTGCTACATTGATCCTCCTCTTGGTGAATAACCAGACTACCGTGCTGGAAATCACATATCAATCCATTTGTTCACAAATATTGATATTTTTTCAACTCAATAGATTGTCACTCGTATTAGATGTGGTTGTAATCTTCTATAAATACGGAAATTGTCTATCATAAATGACTTCAGCACACTCTATCTTGGTGTATAACTGTCTGTCCAGTATTTCTTACTTATGCCTGATGTTTATCGTATTTATAAACTTATGTACTTGCAAACTCCATTGGGTGTTCAGAGTATATTCATAGCTATTGAATCATCTGAACTGCAGATCACATATCACTACTCCAATACACACCATCAAGTAGACTCCCAGTATAAATTATCACTTTATTCTATTTGATATGTATATCTATGCCATTCGTCTCTATCCTAACATTACCTTTATTCCATGTAGATAGATAGAGCATCATCATGCAGAAGATTTGATCCCACACTTATCTGCACACTCCATTTCATCCCTAGTGAGTCCAATAACCAGCTTATTAAGTGTATTTCTATCCACAGTCAGTAATCTATGAATCATATACTCTGTCTGATCTTTCATAACTGTAGTTAATACAGTCAATCCACACCTTAATCTTCTTTCCATAGGTACTTCTTGTCCACTCTGTTTATATTCCAGTTATTGCTGGCAGAGTTATGGCCTGTACTCAGTGGTTGTCATAGAATCAACCAATCTCGTTATTGTATATAGCTACCAACTATTAGTCAGACACTGATCATAGAAGAGTATATTATCCATCCATTCTGTTTCATCACTCATTACTGCTCCTGGCTGGTGATTGATGTATTATCTTCATAGTGGATTATGGTTAAAAAGAGAGAACCCCTGTCTTATAATAAAATAAAATCTCTACTGAGTGTGAACACTTGTTTATTTAGGAACATTCAGCCAATTCAATCAAGTGAATTGTTAACCAGATATCACCACGAGGAGGTAGTTCCAGTTGATATCCAAAGGAGCATGGCTTTCATCGGACTAATAGACTAGATTCCTACTTTGCTGGCTTAGCAGTAATAATAGACCTCTCTTACCATGTCATGTCATTATAGATCCACCAACTCAGAAAGGAGTAGCACTATTAGAACTCTACCTATTTGCTCGAGTTGATCCCAATACACTAGGTATATCAGAACCAACTAAGAAAAAAATAACCATTAAGCGATATGCCATCCCCTAGGTCGCAACGCCCAACCCCATCAGGATTTTTCAATACATCTACATTGAAGTTAGGCTCATAGGGCTTTCCGTTCACGTCCCCATACTCTGCAGAAAGGAGACACATGGGGTCCTACTCTCTGATACCGTTCCACATCCACAAAGAGCACCCGAGAGAGGCACTCTCGGACACGATCCCCTCCGAACGCCGCCGATTACAGTGTGATTCCCACCCAACAAGCGATCTCGCCGACTTACATAACTCCTGATGCATTTGAAACCATAACTTCAGTCCATCCGAACAGAGGTCAAGTGAGTGCCCACAGGATCTCTCTAACCACTCCAGAGCCCACCCAGAGTGTGATTCCGGTCGTCACCTGATTGTCACAATGAAGTGCAAAGAAGAAGACTGGCGAAGAAGCAAGGTTTCAGCGGCTTATTGATATAAGTGGCCTCATACCCTTGATCTATATAGAAGGACTGCTTCGGGCCTGACTGTTCTAATTAGAATAACCTTTCTTTGTTCTCCATTCCTCAACCTTCTTCCTAATCGACGTCCACTCCGATCTACCCCTGTTTGACCTGTTTAGATTTGCATCTCACCGCATCATAAAGATTTGGTGAGTTCCCCAGCAAATTCAAACAGACAGAACGCAAAATCTCGGCTTCAGCAAACTTCGGTCAAAGGGCCCACAAAAGAACAGAAAACCAGTGTAAGACTACCAAAGAAGCAAAGCAGGTAACTCCCGCTCCCAGTTAAGCTGCCATAGAGGGACCAAGAATACGCAAATACCAACAAGCATGAATTCCCTACAGCCAGCAAAGTCATCCCACCAAAAAGGCACTTGCTTTCATCTGGTATCAGATCCAACTACCTAACGTGATCATCTGGCCATCCACTATGTTGACAAAGATCAATCCTCGAAACGACCATCAGAAAGGGACACCCGTCAAATGAGCACCATAACCAACATTGCCATCAGTTAAAGTACCCGGCTTCCGCAGTCAAGTACCCGGTAGAACTTCCACCATGGCCTGAGCCAGACTACTTTGAATACAGCTTCACTAATAAGTCCCTCCTACTCCTCCAACCGCGCAATAGAGATCGCCTCCTAAGAGGCCCAATGAGGACTTGCCAGGGCTGCTATTCCACTATTACCTAGCTTCAAACAGTATCAAGAGAATCAAGAATATACATAGGAGGGGATTAACACGATTGTGAACTCTGTATACCGGTCTACTGGGTTCACGGGCACACATGAGATAGCCGGTACTATCGCCCAATAAATCCCCTCCTCTTTGGACACTGTGAACAAAGACGGAATAACGGAATCAGGCACTGGACAGGAATGACATGAGGGCTCTAAAAGAGATAAGCATTGGTTAGTAAATATTGGTTATAAAGAAACGAGACATCCTGGTGTCATTATCACTCGTACAACAGGTTTATCTTGTGTGTGATATCAGCAGTGTAGCCTTGGTGTTGCCTTGACATGAGCAGCCCTAGATAATAGAGTCTGGTTAGAAAATACTGTCTATGATTGCATGTCATTTTAAGTGTTACCATTCATCTAATAAGTATAACTTGTGTGTGTATATCACCCTTCATACGGCAGGGTAATCTTGGTGTTGTCTTGACATGAATAGGTCTATAAAGTTGAGATTGGTTGGTAAACACTGCCTATTAAAAGACATTCTTGTATTATTACCACTCATACAGACGGTTTATCTTGTGAGTGATATCAGCAGTGCAGTCTTGGTGTTGCCTTGACATGAGCAGCTTTACATGATGGAATCTGGTTAGCAAATATTGTCTGTGAGTACATATCCTTAGAGTGTTACCATTCCGTATAACAGGTTAGTCTTGTGTGAACACCTTTATTCATACGGCAGTGCAATCTTGACCTTGTCTTAACCTGAGCAGATCTAGTGATTCGTTGGTTATATTGTGCATAAGTACATATTATTAAAGTGATACCTGTGATTATATCATTATCCATAAAACGGCGGTAATAAAACAATCTAAGCGTGTCTGGTGTGCATAAGGATAAGCATGAGTGAATTACACTTCCTATTATATGCATAATTACCTGTAACCTCATCACCTAGTGCAATCCGATAACAGAGTAAAAGGAAATAAATCAATTAAAGAGATAAGCAGGGAGGGAGGAAAAACAAAATGTAAACAAACAACACAGTCGCGTTTTCATGATAAACAGGTCAGGAGACCAATTTGGCTGTTATTATTACTTTAGGCAAATTGTTCAACTTTATCTTCTACTATGTGTGTGTAAATAAGTTGAAAAATAACATCCAAATACTGATATACAACACTCAGTGCTAATGCATTATCATTTATTATCATCTAGTCTATCTCGCTTCTCTATCAGACTCAAGATAAACACTCCCTGCAGACACATAGGATAAATCCTGATGGATGACTTACTTAAATAATAATATAATATATTGGGTATCATTTTTATTACCTGTTGATATAGCTGTTATTTACTTGTGTTCTGTATAAGTGAGTAACCTAACTGTATCATAATTTCCTCTGATTTATCAGATAGCATAGCCCCTTGTTTCTTGGAATAGGATGGTTGATTGTCTGTTCTAGCTAGGGAATTGATTTGGTTTTGGCACCTTTCATAAGTATGTAAGAATCCCATAGATCCATCTGTTTCCTTGGTTCTTAGCTGTTCTAGCTTCCTACACAGTTCGGCAATACTGTCACTGGTTTCACTTGACTAATGAAGAAGGAGAGGTTAATGTTATCTATCGATGTACATTTGTATATATTACCTTAACTGTTTCATCATCTTCATTCTCTTCATTTATATTGTACTCTGAGGACTTCAATACAAGTTCATCGTTTGTGGAGATACCCAATGCCTGTAATACCATCTGTGCATCAGGGGATAATACCAGTTTAGCTGATTTTTTATCGATCAATCCGAGATACAATATTGATCTGAGTGCATTGTGGCAGTACTCTGTTGAGAGTACTTCACTATAGATTGTTCTCTTTCCTCTTATCAGATGCATGCCAACCCAATGAGATAAAGTGGGAATCAAGGAAAGAGGGAATGCTTTACAGTCATTGAGAATAGAAAGGGAGCAGAGCATGACCCATATGGAATCAATGATGGGGTATATGAAAGAAGCCATTAGACTAATTTGATTGTATTCCTCATTCTTAGTTTCACCCACTGAGTTGATCACTAGTCGCTCAATCATATGTTCGTCTTTACACGTAGAAAGAATACTGTCTTTCATATACTGTGCCTTCTTCACATTATACTCCTAATGTAGAAGAGAAGGAAGATCTTTGTTATTATATATCACTTTCTATAAAATAAATCTACTTTACCTTGATTATATCCCATGAAATACTGAAATGATGTTGTAATAGCTTGGCCAGAAACTCAAATCTTTCAATAAACACCTCTTCAATCACCTTGACCCTGACACCAAATGATAAATAGATAACAGCAAATATAGAGTCTAGAATAAAGATATCACGTAACTGGGTAAAAGTTAATAAGAATGAATAAACACACTGTATCCTTATCCATATTACCTGGTTAGAGTGATAAGCTAGTTGTAAAATGCTCTCTGATCTTGTACAAATCCTAAACACCGCTTGATTTGTCCTATCATCAATAGAGACTATATTGGATGACTTCTCCAGTAATCTCACACTGTAGAAGATGATATTATCTATATCTTCTGACTCTATATAACAGAAGTGAGAAATTTATATAGGGCTTAATATGTTCATATGTACCATGCCAATCAATAGGAATTCCTTTTAGTTTTATGTTGTGATACAGGTAATCTAGATAGCCTCTCATAGTGTCTATAGAAAGAAGATTAAATAAACAATACTCTACTCAGATCAATCATAATTTACCTAAATCAATGGCATTACTTGTATTTCTACTGTACAATAGAATAGATGCCACTAAGGATACAGGACTCACAATGATACACTTTGATTGCTCCCTCTGGATAGTATCTGTCAACTGTTTAATGACATCGTTCTTATCATGCTGTGATAATGAAATAGGTTGGCCTACACCCACCAATAATCTACCACACTGAGGCACTTGTACAGAGCTAGTTGACTTTTCTTCGTACTGACCATTCCCTAGACTGCGACTTCTGACCCTTTGAGCACGACTGTCACTCGGTCTAGAGACTTTACTGGGAGTAGACATACGTTGAGAAGGTGTCCTTGATAACTCAGATGATCTACTCTTCTTGACTGATGTATAGAGATCTTGTTCTACCAGGAGTGAGATATCAGGCACTTCTTCGTATGTGATGTTCATTGGTATAAAGACAATATCTTTATCTACTTCTTGGTCTAGCACAATCATCTCCAATAAACCATCTTTATAGGCTTCTTGTTGTGTACCTGCTCTTGAACGAACTTGTTCCAGTACCAATGTAAGAGCCCCTTTTTCTTCCAGAAGATGTTTGATATAGGCTGAAGTTACTGCTGTTGTTAGAGGAGATCGCAATTGAGGATCACGTTTAATAAACACAGCACCAGCTAAGCGTAAAATATCAGAGAAGGGACCTACAATGGCCAATGCTAAAAAAGAAAAAACTGATTAAATCAACTACTTATGAATATGTAATGGTAGTTACCCTCATCTAATATCAGTGCAGGAATAGGTAGGTCATAGCGAATACACAGAAACCAGATAAGAATAGGATCCAATGCAGTTTTAGAAACAGGAATATAGACCACTTGTTTTCCTCTTACACTGTTTCTAATCTAAGTAAACAAAATAAATAAATAAATGAAAGTTAATCAATCAACCACTGAATAACTTACTTTGTTCAGATCAGAGGTGTTGATATGGATTCCACTAAACATGCTCTTGAATACTCTCTGTAAGAAAGAAGCAGCAAAACACACATAAGACAGATGAGATCGTTCCTGTATACGTTGAAGTGATTTCACTGCTTCTGTCATGACTTTATCACTTGGCATACCCGATCTTTTCGATATCTATAATTACAAAACAAAATGAGATGATCCTTCTATTCTAATTTCGCAAGTTTTACCTGTTGAATTGCAGTTCCTACTCGAGGATTGTTGAGGATATTGATCTTCAATGACTCCTTATGATCATCTATCTGTAACTTCCATCTCATCTGTATCTTCATTGAGTTTATATTCACCAACCGTTCATCACACCAATCTTCAAGAGCATCATCCAGATACACAATCCAGAGTGGTTTCCATACTTTTTCTTCTAGAAGAGACTGTTGTGGATCTCTGAGTGATTGGATAGTGATTTCTATCATATGTTCGATTCTCTGCTTCATTTCATCCTCCGTATAGATCACACTCTGCATGGGAGCATCAATGATGGTAGCTTCATGTCCTGTCAAGAGATTCTTTTTGACAGAAGAGTAGAGGGCACATTCGATGTTGGGTAATAGCACTGAAGATCTCAGATGTGTACCCGAGTGCATACAGTACAATTGAACCCCATAACAACTCTGGAGAAAATAATTGTACCAGTCTATGTCACGGTACTTCTCCATGGAGACTGGCAGCAATTCCTTGAATCGAGTGTGGCTGTATGTCCAGTCGTATCTGGATTGTCTGCCCAGACTGTTTCGGATATTGGAGGCCAGCTCCATCCATTTCTGGTCGTGGTGTCCTGTCATGGTTTGATTATAGATAGGTGACATATTACTGATCATACTCACACGGTTGTTCCTGGTGGGAGGAGGGGGTGGTTGAGCAGTTGTTTTGAAATAATATCGCATCAGGAACCTTGCCTTGGAGATAGTCTTGTTGGCAGAGAAATAGTCTTTGGCAAGTGGGAGTGGCTGGTGTTGGGCGAGAGAGTTGTTGGGTCTACTCCAATAATCTCGAATGGCAGAATAGGCTTCATACCAAGTAATGGGTGGGGTGGATGTTGCATTGACTGAAATATGGCAGATATAAGGAAAGAACTTGACTTGAGTGGACTGCCTAGAACTGGAAGCTGTGTGTGTGGAGATGGAAGCAATACTGTCGAAAGAAGAAGTTGAATTTCGGTTAGAACGAATCGGAGGCATCTTGGGTAATACAACACTATTGGCTATACTGATTAGTGGTAAGATAAAATCTGAACCTGGATATTCTAGCTTGGGTATACAATGGACAATACTAGTGGCCACATAATCAACTGGGTTCACATTAATCAGTTTCTTCCCTTGATCTGGCTGAACAACAGGAATAGAATGGCCATAAAGAGCAAGCCAGGAAGAAAGACCCGAGAGACCTGAAGTCTAATAGAATAAGGTGTTAATGTCTATTATTATATTCTAAATCTCACTCCTCACCATGCCAGGTACCGGTTCAATGGCACTAGGGCCAATATGATTGGATCTAAATATAATCAAAGGATAAGGTTCTTTCCCACCCAGTCTTTCTTCTGCTCTTACTTGATCTATTCTTCTAATGATGAGATGTTCGATCAAGGCCTTTGTGAATAGATGGAGTGTAGGGTATTTCTGTAGTATCCTCCTGGCTATATTTATTGACTCTGTATCACAATAAGGTTAGTATGTGTATCAAGAATATTTTTATTGTCATGGTTACCCTTCTGATCTGCCTTAAGAATATCCTTCAAGAAGTCTTCTGGATCACCAAATCCCAAATCATATACATATTCTAGTATATTCATATCTTCACATCCATTAGGTATATCTTGGTATATATGGCTATGTGATAAATGGACAAATGCACCTAGTAATGATCATAAGTCTCTACTGCATATATATATATACATGTATGGAGTGATAGTTCTTACAGATGTCTATACAGCCTTCTACATAGTCCATCAATCGAAGTGTACCTAATACATTGGTCTAATGATAAAAAGTGAGTGAATGCTTCTATCTCCATACACACTGCTATCATTTACTTCTATATTCCACTCCAATGAATTCTCATATTCTGATGTTGCAGCACAATGAATCACTATGTTTGTATCCTTCATCTGCATGCCGTCTTCTAATGACAATCCCATATGTGGCAGTGATAGATCATATGATATCGGTATTAATTTCTGTCTTAACTTCAATTTACTGTCTTCCAGTGATTGGAATATCTATTAAGGTGCAATGAATATACACACTTTTCATGCTTATCATCCATATACTCACAGGAGTATTGACTATTTCATCCAATAATCTCTGGGAAGGACTTCCTGCCGGGATCCTCTTGGGTCTAATGAGCACATACACTTTGTTGATGACTGAAGCTGACTGCAGTAGTTTCCATAATATCATTTTTCCCACAAATCCAGTGGCACCTGTAATAAGAACATTCTTATTACAGTAATAGTCGAGTAATGGATCCATTGTAGGTGCAGCTGAAAGAAATAAAGGAAAAAGAAGGGGGAAAGTCTTAATTAAGTTGGTTTATTTATGGAATAAAATGCAGAAAGTCGGGAATTCGAATCAGATAATATTGCTGTGTAACAATATTGAATCTGGAATCCAAATCACTATGGTTTCCTATTTCACTTGGGCCAATTTAATGCTTTATTGGATATTTATTGCCATGGTGATACATACTCTAAAGGGATGGAAAATAAGGTATTTTGTTTATTTAATGTGTTCAAGTGAATTGAATGGAGGAAAATAGGCTAATTAGCACAATGAAAGTGAATATAAATAATGTGTGTTTCTGTGTAGTATGTGCGTGTGTATAAATAGGTAATAAATGTATAAATATATATATGTACAGATGTGGATACAATTGTACTATATATATCATTGGTGTTATTACAGTGTATTTGATATCAAATCATTAGAGAGAGGATGCTTATTCTTATCAGTCATCATTCAATAGTGCTTAAATATTTAACCACCATTCATCATGTTATAATATATATATACCGGATAGATAGATATATATATTATATATATTCATACTCTGTATTCTGTATATTTATATAGAGTGTATTAAACAATCATTGGCTTCATATATATAGAAATTATAGACTATCTATACGCTGGAAGGATCTACCACCTTTAGGGCGTTGATGAAGCTTGGGATTATTCTTTGCCAGGATTTCTATTTATTACAAGTGATTAATAAGACATAAACTTCTGAGAATCCTTATAATTACCTCTATCCAGTTTAGCATAGTCAATTTCACAGTCATGACGATCAGGATAACGATGATTATCACAGAACACATAACTACATCTACACTTATTGGCTGCCTGTTTAGCTAATGGCACCTATTATAAACAGTTTAATATGCTGTAACCCCCCTTTTGGTCTTCATTACCTTTACTCTGCACTTATAACATCTTCCTTTATTAGTCTGGATAGGCTTCTCGCTGGTGACGGCAGTGTCTACAGATGATGTGGAGGGAGAGGGTATTGATGAAACAGGAGCACTATGACGTATACCTCTATCTGGTGAAGGAGTGCGGAAGTGTTTTCGAGTGAGTGTGTCTTGTGTGGATAATACAGGAGGAGTGGATGTCTGTAGCAGTGATGGTTCTTCAGGCAGATCTTCCTTTGTTTTGTCCATAGTCACTTTACTATCTTCAGCAGCAGTCTTTTTCAGTTTATAGCACTTGGAGCACATGTTATTGAATAGTTCATTTCCATAGAATCCACAGCCTGCAACACAGAGAAGTGGTTTGGTAGTGTCTTTGTTGTCCATTGTGCTTGTATTGGAGTAAGTGAAGAAGGGGAAGGTGATAAATCAAGAGGGAAAATTTTATTTTTTAATATTTGGGGTCTCAAATAAACGGAGTCGATATTAAAGGGTTTAAGACAGAGGAAAAAAAAGACATGATCACATAGAACAATGCCAATAACTGATCATTTTAAGCCCATTGCATTCAAGCACTAAAGAAGATGTCTATTTACTGTCTTTGTGCCTATAACATGGATATGAGTACATTCTTTTAAGTGGATATATGTCACTTACTTGATACAATCCAGTGTAGTATCCACAGTAATACCATGCCATTATTAGGTTGGATAATGCTTCATCATTCTCGGGTATTGGCATCATGGGTGCACTTGGTGTGAATGAAGATCGCTGTCTTTTATCATTGGGTCTGATATTCTCCTTATCACTCTGTGAACGCTGTCTCTTGGAAGATGTACTGCTAGCAGGTTCCTTAACCACCTCTTCCTCTTCTGCCACAACAGTATTATACACTTCATCCTGGCTATTATCATATACATCTTCCTTATCATCCCCATATATTTCATCTTGGTAATTCTCATATACTTCATCCTTCGCATCCTCATATACTTCGTCCTTCTCATCCACATATACTTCATCCTGCTCATCCACATATACTTCATCCTTCTCATTCCCGTATGCTTCTTCCTTCTCATCCTCGTATGCTTCTTCCTTCTCATCCACATATACTTCATCCTTCTCATCCTCATATTCTTCTTCCTTTGTGTTCGGATAAGATCTGTTCTCCTCATGTACCTCTCCTTCGGCCTGAATGTTTTCATTCACTTTTTCCACATCATTCTTATCATCATAAGTCTGTTCATATCTCTCCTCGTCTACATAATCCTCGTCTCCCTCGTCTTCTTCTGATATATAAACCTCTTCCTCTTCGTCTTCTTCCATAGACACATCATCATTGTCATTATCTTCACTCTTATCATCATTTCTTTGTTTTGAATTCTCTCTGTGGATAAGTAGAAAATAGATCAGCTAGTTGCTAGTATTAACGTGACTATAAAACGAAATGTACTTTGATGCTATGTTATCCAAGAAACTGTTGATTATGACTTCACTGTCATTCTTGTCTTTGAAGATCTATAGAAATACACGTCAAACACCCTTTATATAACTATATGAATATAGTTATATGTACATTGTAACTGTTAACAGATTCATTCCAATAATCCACCATATCCACATCCCACTCATTGAAGAACTATAAGCAATAGATTAGTCTTAGTCTTCTTCTCACTGCTATTCCCACCAACCTTGGCAGCTAATTCACTAGACATATTGACAAAAGGGAATAACTTGTATAATGATTTTAATTTTTATTTATTTGGAGTGTGAATTAAGGTGGGGGATAATCTATGTGTTTTAATCTAATGATATTTTAAGTGAAGGTAATACTAGCTTGCTTCGTTTGCTGAGGAGATGATCATGGATGACATTCATAGCAGTAATAGCACTACGCTCATCAATCACACAGGATATATTTATTTCAGATGAACCTTGGGATATCATCTCAATATTGACACCAGCAGAGGCCAGTGTACTAAACATCATTCCAGCAATACCCACCATGTTCTTCATCTGTTTACCTACAAGAGAGAGAATAGCTAGGTCTTTGATTACATCAACCTATCAAAAGGGTAAATAAACATATACTTTATCATCAATCTATCTGTACTTACTCTGCCTACTTCACGTAAATCAGCAATCACATGGTCCAAATCTTTGTCGAGATTGTCTTCTCCTAGTGCCATAGATACATGAACTTCAGATGTAGAAATAAGATCCACAATGACCCCGTATCTATCCAATGTAGCGAATATCTTGGCAAAGAAACCATGACTTACACTCTTACGATTGGAATGCACATTGAGTACAATGACATGGTCTTTGATGGTCACAGCAGTAGGGTATTTTCGAGAGAGATCAAGAGAGTAACCATTCTCAGCCAATACTTTAGGTGAGTGAGGGGGGGTGGATGTACCATCTTTGGTCACAATATCAGTAGGAAAGATGATGGTACCCTGGCCACGGGGATTTTCAACATTCTTGATGCGAATAGGGATCTGTGCACGAATGACTTGTTCCATTGTGAATGGGTGAATAACTTCGGAACCATAATAGGTCAATTCGGAAGCTTCTTCGGGAGTGATGATGGGTAACAGTCTAGCTGATTTCACTTTACGAGGATCTGCTGTGAAGATGCCATCTACTTCCTTCCATATTTGTAATTCTTCAGCTGACAATCCCACTGCGGTAAGAGCAGCACAAAGATCAGTGTAACCACGGCCCACCGTATTCAATAAACTTCCAGGCACAATACCAAAGAACCCTGTGAAACAAAATCACACATCAATCAATCCCTACTCCTCTCCATAATCTCTTGTTTTTTCTTACCTGTAACCACAGGTACCTTGTTACCGCATTGACGCACAGCATCTCCCATACGTTTAGCGAGATAATCATAGAAACTTTGATCCAACTTCTCAAAGTCACGATCAATAATGTTTTCTAATGACACAAACTGAGCATCTACACCCTATTTATGCAAGTCAGTCATTATTCTAATAAGGTTTATCTATATTCATAGATATTTTACCCTATCTTGTAATACGGCGGCTACAATTCTACAGGCCAACTTTTCACCTGCACCAATAATGATATCTCTTGAACGAGGTGAGATCTCATTGATAATCTGAGCTGCTTCCAAAAATGACTTTAATTTGTCACAATCTGCCTTGATATCGTTCACCAACATCTGTCTGATCTCGTTGTTTTTGATCATTTCCATTGCAACCTTCAGATGATCATCTAATAAGGCTGCTACTATCTCCAGGTATTCCTTTGATCCAGGTTTAAGTGCATCATTGGCAGCACGAATCAGTCTGTTGGTGGTGCCTGTTGATTTGTCCTTGCCACTTCTAGCAGAACATACAACTACCAGGCGATTCTGTTTGATATATTCCCTGTTATAAATGATGATAAGTACAAAGTGCCCTGGTATAAAGTGTTTATTGTCTCTTTTACTTTATCACTTCGTTGGCAATGTTATCCAGGAATTTGCCTATACTTGTTCCACCAAACTTCTGCACAACCCATGGCAGATTAGAGGCATTGTTGTATATATGAACCATGATTGGATGAAAATAGAAGAAGAAGAGGAAGAAAAAGAAATAAAAAAGGGGTTTGTTTCTGTTGGTTAAAATAGAAAGGGGGCATTATTTATATATTTTTTATTTTATGAGTCAACTTGACATGAAATCAGCCAATAGGATGACCAGGATGGAAATAGAAAGCACCAAATATGGAATATAAGGTAGGAAGAAAGATGGAAATATTCTTAAGATGCTTTCATAAGCTCTTTATAGATCATCAGTGCCTTTTCTTCTTTCCAGTCAGCCCATATTTCATAGATAGACAGTATCTCTTGACTTATCTCAATAATACTTGTCATATCTACATTCAAATCTGCAAACCACTGCTTCATATCCTTTTGATCACCTGCTGAACCAGGCACAAATTCTGCATGGTTCAGGACAATAGTCAGATATATTGCAGACAGTGCTATTAAATGAGGTGGATAGAGTAAACAGATATCTGTTCGATAGGAATCATTGATAATGAACCATGCATACTGTATTCCTGACTCTCTCATTCCTAGTTCCTGGGTTATCTGTGTTAATGCCCTATAAGGGTGCCATGCTATTAAGTAGAATTCCAGTTCCTCTAATAAATAGAACTCAAACTCAGCCACCTTGGAACTATCATAATGGAAACCGTTGAATTCGCCTATAAATAAACATATACATGTCAATCACTGTGTATTTAGAAAGGGGTGATATTATTATAGCTATACCCTGAAATACTACTTTGGCTTCCTGTGTCACCACCTTGATATGAACTGGACATTCTTCTATCTTGGTTGCTAGATAGACACAAGTCACTATGACCAAGGCTGGATCAGTCGATTTAATGCTATTACTATAAATGGATAGACCTTCAATCAGTAACCCTATCTTCATATCACATACATAGAGAGAGAGATATACATACTTTATGTAAAATCGTTTGAAATAAACAATGGCTGTGGCTACCGCTTGTTGTCTCAAATGGAGTCGTTTCGCTAGTTTCTGAATTACTAAAGAACAAACAAAATATCAGTCTTTCCTCTGCTATTCTCGGTAACTAAGCTATTCCTCATTACTTTACAGTGACAAAACCATATCCTCAGTTTGATGTAGTCTGTTTCTGATATATATTTGAGATCGTCTTCCCTACTCTTCACCAATGTCCATCTATCTAACATCCAATGTGATCTATTCAACCACTGAATGAGTTATATTGCTGATAAAACAACTCTATTAAATATAGACTAATATAGAAATAAAAGTAGATAACAACCTTTGCGTGGATGACCAGTAATTAGCTGCCATTGGTGATATGAGGTTGGAAAAAATAAAAAAAAAGAAAAGCAAATAAAAATAAAAAAATAGACTCATCATCATACTGGATCGCTTCTTGAAATTTCGATTGAATAAACTAGGTTTATGCTTTCAGTACAAAGTATAAATAGAGTATAGTGAATCATTAAAACGTGGAATGTCTATTTATATCGCTATCGGTGGATCCCATAGAGTGTATAATAGTGATCAACTTATTTATTTAATCTACACGAGATGTTTTCCAGAATATCTGCGTTGCCCGGTTACCGATCTCTTGTTTGTACTGGAATATTTGATTACCATGGAAATAATAATTGGTTGCTATCCATTCAATAATTGGTTGCTACTCATTCAATAATTTGTATTACCTGAGACAATTCCTCTTTCACATAGTGGTTCCAGGGTAAGAATACATCATACCGCCATAATGATATGTCTTATATTTCGAGTCATGTTCATATACATCATTATATATAAATGACACCTATGATGTACATTAAATATGAAGCCTCTCGGGAATAGAGTGAATGAATAGAGAATATTACTCATTAACCATATCAACTTTAGACCCACGTACGGCAATTACTATAAATATTTATGCATGTCATGTGCTATCCCACCATTATCCAATGAGAAACCTTATGTATTTCAATGAGAAAATGATCTCCGAAACTCATATATGGAAAATAACACCTTGAACATCTTTACTCCAAATTAACAAGTCTCACCCTTCTTCTTCCCTTTTCTTGAACTTTATTACCCCCCTCCCCTTATTTTAAAGCTATAAATACCCTTTCTTTTTCTTTTTCTTCTCTCTCTCTCTTTTTTTTTCTTCTTCCTTTCTTTATTCATTCTATGATAGTCACTCATTCAGAGAGTACTGGATTAACCAATAGAGCACCTTCACCTATACCTTCTATCACCATGAACGATCATCGTCGTGGCAGTCAATCCACACACACCTCAGAAGACAAAGTAGTTACTAAGCAACGATCTTATCCTACTCTCAACAAGAAATCCTTGTCTGATATGGATGATATAGGGTCAGATGGGAGTTTCTCTGTGTTGCCATCCACAGCCGAATCTTCCACACACAATATATCCCGAAGAGCCAATGAGAAAAGAAACAATGATTTCCATAACTTATTTAGAAGTGTGCCAGACCAAGAACGATTGATTGATGGTTAGTGAAAATAAGGCTCATTTAATATCAATGGTATATAAATATAATTATACAATGATTAGACTATGGTTGTGCTCTTCATAAGGAGATATTATTACAAGGTCGTATTTATATGTCAGAAAGCCATTTATGCTTCAATGCCAATATATTTGGATGGATAACCAATGTATAACAGCATTTAACTCTTGTTATCATTATCCTTGTATTCACCCCTCTCTTTTTATATAGTTGGTGATTGCATTTGATGATATTGAGGATATTGAGAAGAAAGCAACAGCCATTATTATACCCAATGCTATACTGATATCAACATCCACTTCAAAAGTAACTTTATTTGCTTCTATTTATATGTTTTGTTTACTCTAACCATACATTTTAGCATTTCTTCGGTTCCTTCTTGTCACGTGACCAGGCCTATGATCAAATGGTGGATTTATGGAAAGCAAATCGTCATAACAATGCCATTCAAAGGGAACTAGGAGATCAAGGTGGAATCAACCCTGAGTACTCTGATGAAGATTACTCTGGATCCTCTTATTATTCTGATTCAGAGGAAGAGAATGATGTTGTGGTGATTCAACCTCCTCCCATTGACAATGGTAACTTAGCAACAACAAAAAAAAACTTTTTTCTTTTTATTAAACTCCCTGTTTTAGAAGGTGATCTCAAGGCAAGACAGAGTTCTCTTGCTTCATTGCCTGTACCCAAGCATCTTTCATCTGCAGCTGCAGAAGCCAGACGTCGAGCTGTATCAGAAGCAGGAGCTAGACCCAATATGCAGGAATTCATCAAGAAGAATTCAGATAATAGTAAATCCACACCTTCCTTACAACATATACCATCAGAGAATGCAGGAGTCAATGACACTATCAAGAAAGAGAATGAACAGGTGAAAGAAGTGACTGAATGTGAATGTCATAAATCAACTGGTCATTTTCCTATTGTAGTGATGGACAATAAGTACAATACAACCATAGATACACTTTATAATCTATTGTATAACAGTCCATTCATGCAGACATTTCTGAGTGAAATAGAAAAGAGTACAGGTAAAACTAGAAAGAGTCATGGTTACTCTATTCTTTTTGCTCATTCATTTTCTACAGAGATCAATATAGGACAATGGATCAAAGGGAATGACAATCAATCAACACGTGAGTCCAGCTATATAAAGTATCTGGGAAGCACAATCGGTAAGAATTGGAGTTGAAGTGTTTGTGTTTATGATGTGTACTCAAATTCTCCATTTAGGGCCTAAATCAACTAAATGCTATCTTAAGGAAGATATGATTTACCTGGATAAAGCCAACTATCTCTGCCAATTGACTGTCACCCAAACACCTGATGTACCTTCAGGTGGATCATTTACAGTAAAGACACGTACATGCATAACATGGTGTGGTGTTCAACAAGTAAGAGTGCTGGTCACTGTACTTGTAGATTTCACCAAGTCATCTTGGTTAAAATGTAAGAATAACAGATGCTGTGGAGTATATCTCTCTAAATTCTTATTCCTCTAGCTACTATTGAAAAGGCCTCTATTGATGGACAGCAGCAGTACTATAAGAATCTGGATGCAGCTGTACGTAATTATTTAGATAAACATGCAGTAGTTGATCCCAAGAAGAGAAAGGGAAGAAGACACAAGAGAAGGGAAAGGACAGTGAAACCAGAGGCTATGGTGGTTGAGAATGGTTCGATGTCCATACTCACTCTCTGTCAAGATATAGTGAGTAACATCGTCCAATGGCTATTGAGTATCAAATCACCCAGTATGCCTCAATTGACTGTTCTATGCATGGGTGTCATGGTCATCACTAATTTCTACATAGCATACAAGATGTCATTGGTTGATCATCAACTGAGTCATATAGGCAGACAGCCGATACCCTCTGTTCATTCTTCCAGGAATGATGACTCACTATGGTCGTTACTCAGTCGAATGGATCCAGATACCAACGAAAAGAAGAGTGGGTTTCAGCCTAGAAATACCAATAGTAATGACGTTCCCTCTGAGTCCATTGAGTTCTCAGAATCCACCAAGTATAAACTAGATAAGCAGATGATGGAACTGGAGAAGATGATCAAGAAGGCAGGACAGAATATGGAGCATGTAAATTCAGTGGTACAGGAACAGAAGAAGAAGATTGTTCTGCCTGATATCTAAATGGTTATTCTCAAGTATATATATATAGAGAGAGAGACAGCAAAATAAACACTATTTATTATTATTACAGCTGGATGGAATATCCTTATCCTGTTTCAAAAAATAAGTGTCCCCCAATTTTCTAGGCTCAACCTATGTGTACACAGAATCTCCCATCAGTAAATGGATCAATGTAATAATGCATTAGTCTATAACAATGGTCTTTTCCAAGATGTAGATGCGGATAATATATTATAAGCATCTATTTGTCAGCATGATGTTGTATCCAGTGAGATAGAAACATATATCAGTGCATTTCTCTTTGACTGATTGAATCTACCAATCAGATTCGAGATAATATGGCGTCATTTCATTCATTTCACCACAATCGAAAATAGGAAGTCGTCTTTTCTCTCTCTCTTTCTTCCTCTCCCTTGTTCCTTTACACTATGAATAAACTCACGCTCCTTCGATCCTCTATTCCATTAAGAAGACTACCTTATCAGTCACTTCTAGCACTTAATCAGAGAAGTAAGTTGCAAAGAATCAAGCACAGAATACAAGTCAATTGACTAGTCACTATTAGATCTCCATACACCGCCACTCCAGTCGAGTTGTTCAAGCACATCTTCTAATCCCCCACTGTCATTCCCTTGCATTGATAAACTCAATTCTCGCACACTTGAACTAGACAGTGGTCCTGAACCCAGTTATGATAAAATAGTCACTGGTTATGAAACCTTCAACCACCCTCATCCCTTCTTACTTGATCATGGAGGCATATTACCCAATATAGACATTGCCTATGAAACATGGGGAACACTGAATGAGAAGAAGGACAATGCGATCCTGATTCATACTGGATTATCAGCTTCATCTCATGCCAAGTCACATGCAAAGAACACCAAGCCCGGTTGGTGGGAGGAGTTTATTGGGCCTGGTTCTCATATTGACACTAACAAGTTCTTTGTTATCTGTACTAATGTCATTGGTGGATGTTATGGATCAACAGGGCCCAGTTCTGTTGATCCTGCTGATGGGGAAAAGTATGCAACCAGGTTTCCTATTATAACCATATTTGATATGGTGAGAGCACAGTTCAAGTTATTGGATCATTTGGGTATTGAGAAATTACATGCGAGTGTAGGCAGTAGTATGGGAGGAATGCAGGTAAAAAAGGGATTTAAGGAAACCATAGGAAATACACTCACACAATTGTTTTCAGTCTATTGCTGCTGCTAATCTTTTCCCTGAGAGAGTGAAGAGACTTATATCCATATCAGCCTGTGCTAGATCTCACCCTTATTCTATTGCACTCAGACACACTCAAAGACAGGTATTGATGGCTGATCCCAATTGGAACAAAGGGTTCTATTACAAAGGTATACCCCCACATGTTGGAATGAAGGTAAAAGTTATTATGCATTGGGTAAAAAGAAAAACATTTTTCATACTCAATAAAATAACTTAGCTTGCCCGTGAAATAGCCACCATCAGTTACCGATCTGGGCCAGAATGGGAGCTTCGATTTGGCCGTAAAAGGGCCAATGAAAATCAATCACCTGCATTATGCCCTGACTTTCTTATTGAAACCTATCTAGACCACCAAGGAGAGAGGTTTTGTCTCCAATATGATCCCAATTCATTGTTATATATATCGAAGGCAATGGATATGTTTGATATGTCTTCCTCAGAGACTGCTAAACTACTGAAACAGAGAGAGAATAATATGACCAAGGTAGAGCAGATCATGTCACAGTGTGGGGAAGAGGTCAATGCACAGATGGTAGCTGAAACATGTAGATCTGTCATCGGCACACAGTCAGCATTAGAAGGAAAAGATCAGACCAAGACTCTAACTACTCTGTCACCCGATCCTGCCACACAGGACTTAGTTCAAGGAATGAAGAACATAAAGATGCCTGCCCTTGTACTGGGTGTTCAATCAGATATTCTGTTTCCTGTATGGCAGCAGAAGGAAATTGCTGAATGTTTGCGTGCATCAGGCAATAAGCGGGTTACTTACTATGAACTGGATGCTATGTTCGGTCATGACACATTCTTGATTGACAGAGTGAGTGTTGG
The DNA here is from genome assembly GCA_025528865.1 of Pilobolus umbonatus. NCBI lineage: Eukaryota > Fungi > Mucoromycota > Mucoromycetes > Mucorales > Pilobolaceae > Pilobolus > Pilobolus umbonatus. Next base: position 21,495 of record JAIXMH010000037.1, read on the forward strand.
AGGTGCCATCAAAGGTCATTTGGAATTATTAGAAGAGTAACTTTCATTTGGAAGTTTGTAATTTTATTATATCTTGTATACCAATCATTTAGAATGTATTCAATCCCTTCCTTCTATTTATTCAAGCATAAATCATTGACGATGCAAATACCAACTGGATCATCTATTTGATATGTTCCCAATTATGTGTGATTATTGAGTGTGATGCCTTATTTCTACTTTGGACAATGATCTATCATGTTTAAGATCACTTGCTGATATTCCAGATATCATCACAACCTTCTTGTGGATAGGAGTACAATGGGTAAAGATCCAACTGGGCCAATTAACCAGTGGTGAATCCATATTATTTTTTTTGACTCCAAAAGTGATCCAATAATATCTGGATAAAATGTTCTTTTTCTTTATTTCGACTGTTTGAATCTAATGTTCACTCTTAGTCAACACTAGATTACTGGGAAACAACTACCAACTTTACACTGTGGAGTGTTCGCCCATTTCTTTTTATTAACAAAGAACACAAAAATACTTAATCTTCCTTCTCATTCTTCATCTCCTAACTCACTCAACCCATATTATGTTACAACGACTGTTCCGCAACAGAACAACAGGAAGAGATGATGAAGGCAGTTATAGCCAGTCATTATTAGAACCACAATCGTAAATAAATATGCTTTATTCCCTTCAATACACACTCATTCAATAAACACTCTTATTAAATATCAAATGATGCATATGGCTCTCTGATGCTTGGTTAATAATTACCTCTTTTTTCTTCTTTTATTATTTATCACACTGGCAAACCAACAGCTGGGAACCGACCAAGTTAAAGCAAGAACATGTGCGTATCATATTCTGTCAAGATGCAGGTGAATCCAACAAGACTATCTTGTATGATTCCGACTATTTCCTCGAAGTGAATCCATCTTCCTCTGCTGCTACCAATATGGCAAGGTCATGGAATGGGTCACAAATGAAAACAATCAATAGCTCAGGTATGGAAGTAGGCTCACTCAAAGATCAACATCATTATATGAGAACAATGCCTTCACTCTCCTTACATGATCAATACAGACAAGTAATTATCATATCTTATGTATTATCAATTAGTCAATTCATTGTCTTTTATTAGAATGCCCGTAAACTGGATCTCACAGGGGACATGATATTTGGTACAGCACCATTAGCCTATAAGGGAATGAATACCAAAGTCCATTATTATAAGCGAGATAAGGATCCTCAAATAGTGATCTCTAAGCTATTCACACTCAACAATAATCATCAGTACTACGCCAACAGTACCTATAACAGTAACACACACACATCAATGACGGACAGGCGCACCTCATTCTCATCCATCAACAGTGATAGATCAACTGCCTCCTACATGATGAATTCATACATCTGCGAAGACAATATATCTGAGCAGTCGAGTGATGATGATCGATACTCTGCTTCCTCTATTTATCCACCTGTACTTGGACTCAAATCAAAGCATAGATCAAGCAAGAGGAACAGAAGATTCAGTCAGACATATATGGAGAATGGCATCTTCAGCCCCACTCCACTCCCACCCTCAAGACTATTCTCGGCAGACAATGTAACTATAAAATGATTTATATTGATTGACACTTCTAATTGTATATGATAGCCTGTCCGACAAGCATCTCGGTCTGTGAAGTATGCTGTTGCTATGATCATTACTCTGGAAGACAAGAACGAGACCCTTTATGATTTTATATTTTCTCATTTTGCATTAATTGAGAACAGACTACACCAATTACAATCTGTGGCATTCAAACAACTCTATCAATTCCTGAAGAATCACCCTACTCCACAACTGCAGCATAGAAAACGATCGAGTATGTGTTATCTCAGTCCAAATTCATTCCAACATGATCCTATTCTGATAGAGGCAGTCAGCAAATTCAAACGATCCTTCTATGATCTCTATGAGACACCCAGAATACAGGTGAGTTTGTGTTTATGCAGGTTATGGTGGAGGCATCATACTCAAGAGATGGTTGATTAGGAACCCTTATGGTTGAATATGTCTACATTTCCCCAAAATAAGTCACGGTATGAGAAGAACATGATGCATGAATTGATTGATTTGATACAGCATTATGACAATAAGACCCATAATTACTTTGTATCGACATTGATAACAGCTGTATTGATGCATCATCTATCATGGGTGCATACAGTAGCTCCATCAGATGATGATACGGTAGGGACGAGTATAGATGATCGATAAACCCTGATTTCTCATATCTGTTCTTTTTTTTTTACATTACTAGCATATTGGGTGTCATCATGGAAACTATGATCCATTATGGGCACAACTAAGGTAACTGTCCAAAATGACCCACCTAACTATCAAAGAAAACTAATACCCAAACCTGATAGTGATCTATATGGATTCATTGGTACCCCTTCTAGAATCACCAGGACTATCGTAGTAGGATTACGACCGAATATAGTACGAAGAATACTATACATACTAACTTACTTCATACGATGCAATGAAGTGTACGAGAACACAGAAAGTAGAAGCAAAGATATCCTCACAGAATCTATCTTCTATCCCGAACTCAATGATACCAACAACGATCATAAATTCGAAGACAAGATTGTTCGACATCTCACAGGTGATGTAGAATCCATAGCCATACCCAATACCAATAATACCACAGAATCTCCTTCATCCTCCCTTCCTCGTCATCATATCCATTACCCATCTTCATCTATCGAATCCACCAACTCATTCAAGAGCAAGTGGTACAGTGATACAGAAGAAAGGCCTTGGTCTCCAGATCCATTTGTTTCTTCTCCTTCTCTGTCGCTTGATATTCCCATTATATCTCCTTCAGGAAGTTACGGAGTTGCTATGCCCAAGTAAGATAAAGAGGAGGGCTACACCTATCAAAAAGAAAAAACTGACACTTTGAAAACAAATAGATCGACTATTACACATATGGAACCTGATATTACTCAGGCAGATGATGAGGAACGGAACTCTAATCAGATGAGGATCGATCGTCTCTATGCGAAGTCTTATGGTCGATCATTGATGGCTTCGTACTGTGATACTTATAAATCTGATTTTGTATTGATGGGTATACCCACGTTGCCTTCTACTTCAGTATTAGATGCTGATTTGAAGAGTACATTAGATCAGTTCAGTTTGACAGACTCTGTATCTGAAGCATCGTGTTTGGTCATTGACACGAATAGCTTGTAAGCATTATACAGGACTTTATTTTTTGCTTAATAAGTTACTCATTTATTTTGTTAGCAAATGTCGGGTATTGTCACATCAGCTACCTGAGTTTAATGGAGTAGATCCATTGAAGAAAGCCAATGTGGGTAATTGGAAGTTGATAACGATGTCGAATCTAGTTCATAAGATGTTGAGTGAAGTGAAGCAGATGTTTGATTCGAATGTGGGTATTGCAGGATCAGAACAGGTAATGGATATATGAGACTAGGGAATTGATGACAGGCAATTGACTTTTGTGATGAATAGTTGATACATCATATGGAAGATAGTCTGCAGTTAATCTATTTGTACAGTACAATGTTACAAGATATCATACAAACATCACTCCAGATAGATCCATTAAAGTCGCCCATTGACGAACCAGCGAGACTAGCATCTCAATTGAAGTAAGTGAAAAGGTATTAATAGACTCTTATTCATCATTTTTGACATAGTTTTTCTTTATGCAGCGTGAATCAGAATGATATACCACTATTGCTCAATGTGTGTAGTACATATGATAGTAAAATATGGGATCTACAGAAAGAATCTTCTTCGTTGAAGAGCAAAGAATCATAATTTGTAAATAAACCACCCTTCACTGATGGCTGTTTTCACTGTATTTCAGAATTGTATAACGAAGGGTTTTGTTCTGGCCCTCCCAATATCATTTGTAAGGAATGGTGAGATTGAATACGGGTCTGCAGTAAGGCACTCGGATGTTGAAGTATGTTCAGTTGGTGCTTTGGCATTATACCTTTTTTCTCGTTTTCAATACAGCAACCTGCCTATCCTAAATCCCTCTCAAAAAGAGTACAGCACTGTCTTAATCAAGTTATGTCAAGTCAGGATCTAATAGAGTGACTCATATTTAAAGAAGAAGAAATTTTATAATGGTACACTTTATAAACCATTCTATTTACCTGAATATACGACTCAATACGAGGGTTGATTAGTGGATTAGCTGATAATATGGTTGATATTCTCATTAGTATCATATCCAGAATTCTATTTACTGGTATGGTATTCATAAAATAGAACACTAATATCCATGATGATAGGAGAGTATAGATATCTTCATCCTGGCTATTCCCAATAATATGATTGGTTGATTACTACTAGAATCCCATTCAGATTATTTCCACAGTACCAATATTATTGATGCATATTTACGATATTGTTTGTTCTTTTTCCCGAAGAAACAATGCATAAACCTGCAAAAGGAAATACAAGTCACAATTTCCTTTAACTGACTTTACCCTCCCAAAAATAAGAGTTCCTATTTTTTTTCTTGAACGAGTAAATAATGGTAACTTATGGTGGAGGTACATTCTATTTAGAATTCAAGCATACACACATCCAATACCAACACTCACTTTATTCTAAATAATTAGATGAAGTTAATTCTGTCATAGTGGACATGGGGGGCACTTCCACCCGTGTTGGATTTGCAGGAGAAGACACACCTAAAGTCATTGTGCCTACATCTTATGGATACAGTGAGCCCAACAAGTACTTTATTGGAGACAGTGAACTCAACACCTGGAGAGCCAACATGGACATAAGAAACCCTATGGAAGACGGGCTGATAAAAGACTGGGATGCAGTAGAAAATATCTGGAATACAGCTTTTCATGATATATTACGAATCAATACTACAGAACACCCTTTGGTGTGTACTGATCCTGCCTGGAACACTTCTGAGAACCGTGAAAAGTTGATGGAGTTGGCTTTTGAGAAATTCGATTCTCCTGCATTTTATGTAGCCAAAGATGCAGCCATGACAGCGTAACTATCTGATATTATATATAATTTTTTTGAAAAAATGAAAGGATGTATTTAATTCAATCATAGATTTTCAGTGGGTAGAGCAACTGGACTGGTACTGGATTCAGGTGGAAGTGTCACCAGTGCTGTTCCTGTATATGATGGCTATGTATTAAAGAAGGGAGTACTTCATCAGTCCATTGCAGGTAATTTGATCAGTCAACAGATCAGAGAGTATCTACAGAAGGATCTACATTTGGCTGTGACACCACTGTATAAGATTGCAAGCAGAAGACCTGTATTGGCAGGTGCATCACCTCAAGTTCAGTTAAGAAATAGACCTAATACAACTAGTAGTTTCAATGATTATCAAGTATCGGTAAGAAATGGATGCAGAATAGATGAGAAGGTTGCAATCACTCATGGTTTTATATGAATTAGAAAGTGATTCATGAATTTAAGGAATCAGTATCACAAGTATCAGAAATTCCCTATGATGAACAGTAACTATGGACGCATTAGAAATCTATTCACATATAATAATCTCTGTTCTTTGTTTAGAATCATGTCACAGAGACCGCAAAAACCTTTCGAGTTTCCTGATGGTTATAATAGCTTATTTGGAGCAGAAAGATACAGAACACCCGAGATCATGTTCAATTTACACTATATTCAAATGGTAGTTGAATGCATCTTCAACCCGATTCATACTGATTATAGTTATTTATAGCCACCTGTTGAAGTAGGTAAAGAAACTGCGAGAATTCCCTCCTTGGGTGTATCCCCACAACAGATCAAACAGTCTGTCAGTGTATCACAGTTGGTTATCAACAGTATCAATGCCTGTGATACTGATTTACGCCCATTGTTATTCAATAATGTAATCATAACAGGCGGAAACACTCTTATTCCTGGATTTATTGAGAGATTAAACAGCGATCTATTAATGATGGCACCAGGTGTAAGTGGAATAATGTAGAATAAGATTATGCATTTATTGATATTCTTCCTCATTCAAACAGAATAAGGTCAAAGTATATGCTGCAGGTGGACCAGTGGAACGTAAATGTAGTAGTTGGTTGGGTGCTTCTACTCTAGCATCACTTAATACATTTGATCAATTGCTAATATCAAAGAAAGAGTATGAGGAAATAGGTCCTTCTATTGTTGAAATTAAGTGCGAATAAAATCAAGTAGATAAAGTCATACCACTGATAAATAAAGTATAGTTTTATTTGATAGTATGGGTGTCTTGGTGATATAAAAATATAGGGAATAGAGTAGTTTGCCTCGAGAGATATAAATACATATTTTACTTGGTTTCATGGAAAACTTGAGTAACATACAGCTCATCTCTATGTCTGTATTCAGGAATATCACTTGGGACAGAGATATTGACATCTGCCTCAAATCGGGCTTCACTCTTCAGGGGGAATAATCTAACTTCAAAATTAATTCTGGCCTTTCCTGCTGTATTTTTATGATCTTTCTCTAATTTCTTAACGAAGATCTCAAATTGATGGATCTTCTTGCATCTTTTTTTGATGACAGGATCATCCAAGTCAACTACATCAGGATCATTCTCCTCATGTTCAAATGCCAATACAGCTAATAAACGATAATGAGTTTCATAATGAAAATAGAAAGAAAGGTTTACTTACTAGCATACACAACGCATTCTTCATAAGCATAGAATCTTCTGTAGATACCCTTCGTTTCATTTTCATCTGTGATCTTTACATTTTTACGTATGATAGGAATCATTCTGTTATCTTCTTTTTCGTGATCGAAATCAAATGCTTTGGAAGATTGGTAGTTGGGTTGGTGACCCAATACAACCCTCTTATCTGAAATAAGTACTCGGGCAGCTTCCTTCTTATATTGTTTTGGTGTGAACAAGTCTTCAGATACATGATAACTCTTTCTAAGTTCACCAAACACATCTGTGTCTTTGGGAACAAACCCCTTAACATTGATGGCATATGTTCTTCTACTCAATCTGTGAGTGAAGGATTTGAGATCGAGGCCATGATGAACAGCACCTTTGATACCTTCTGTCTTTTCACGATCGGCAGACTTCACGATATCGCTCTTACCCTTGATCAGAGATTGGGATAGATTGACCTTGATGATTTTCTCAATGAAATCATAGGTCTCGGGTTTTGCTTCCAACAAAGTACCAAGTAAATAGATACACTTGAAGTCATATCTCTGCATCATGTCTTCTTGTGTTGCATATCTATTAATCTCTCCTACAAGATCCTTGATAGTAGGTCTGAAGACGTGTTCAAGTAGATCAAATACGGTTATAGTAATAGAACAACAACCAGCTTTACTGATCACTATATTCTGAATTTCACTGTTGCTTGAGAAATCCAATGTGTTCTAGTAAGAAAGAAGTTAATAAGAAATAAGCAGATATCAAAGTATTTTCTTCTTCTAACCTTGATGTAATCAAGAAAACCATCTCTCAATCCTGTGAAATACTGGTCATTATAAGTATCATGAGGTGCTTGAGTACTACAGGTCACGCACTTGTTATTTGAAATGTATTTATCCATGTTATTAATTAACTTGATAATAAAATTGAATGGGAAGACGGCAGATTTGAGTCTTCTGATATTTCTACTGAATTGTTGCGGCTTCTGGTCATCCATACCAAAGATGGCATTAGCATCATGGAGGGCAATGTAACAGAGATCATGATAGAAGTAAATCTGTAAGAAGGCGGTATTGAAAGGAACATGGGCAAAGTCTTTTCTTTCAAAGTGTAATGCAGTAGCATCATCACGGCATATCAAACCCAGTCTTTCCTTGGGATCATCTTCTTTGATGAGACCACACTTAACAGCCACTCCGCGTAACTTGGTTTTGTTCTGGTAGAACTTGTAACAGTTCTCCATGGTCATACTGTATCGACATTTGTTTTCATCATAGACATTGGGATGTGTTTCTTTGATGTGTTTAACAACTGCCTTGTTCATGTAACCAATCAACTTGACAAGATAGGTAGACATGGAACCAAACGCTTTGGACATCAACTTGCTGGGAACAATGAATGATTTTTCACTTTCGAGTCCAGTAACACCAACTTCATTACCAAACTTTTCTGTATCCTTGTTATATGCAGTACAGATCAATTCGCTATCAGGATCCTTACTACCAGGCCTTTTGTTTTTAATAAAAATAGCATTAGTATAAAAGGAGAGAAAGAAATCAGTGAATGTTACTTACCAGTTCTTGAGGAAGACTGTTTCACTTATATCACCTTTTCCATCAACAAGAATGTTATAAGCACATGAGGAATATTCATAACCAATATCTAATAAACAGTGTCAATAAAAGTGTCTATAACGACAATAATTAACATACCAAAGCTGATCAATATGGTATACTTGGTCATATCCGTATTATAGTCGAATGTAATGATATCAGTCTGAGGTTTTCTGGCAATCAATTCATGACCATAATGAAGAGCACCTTTTACAGCAGACATATCACCATGTTTACACTGAATAAGTTTACCAATAGAACGGTTTCCGTTAGCATCTTTACGGAAGCTCATCAGAATTCTCTGTTTGAGATAAGGGGAAAGACCGAAACCACCAAGAAGGAAGGTCTTTTTGATGGCTTTATTTGCTTTCATGACTTGCTTGGTTATTTCTTCAATTGTCTTCTCTACAACCGGCTCAAAGATTACATCTCTAATGTATGACTTGCTGATCAAGATGGACTTATCTTCGACATCGATAAGGATATTTTTGTTATCAGGCTGGAAAGAATCAATCTTGTAGACATTAGTGTAATCGATATTGATTATACCTAATAGAATAAAATATGGATTAGAATCACCCATATAAACAAATGCGTGATGGTTAGTTTACAATAATCTCTCTTCCTGTATCCCTGATAGCGATCATCATCATCATCATCATCATCATCTTCGTCCTGAGCATTCGATTCCTCATCACTCTCTTCATCTCCCTGTTCCTGATATGCCTTTTCGTCTTTTTCAGTTGGTATGTATCGGAAGTTTGGCTATAAGAATAAAATGTGAGTGATTATTGATGTTTATACACAGTAGAGGCATACTTTTATATTATTGATAAACTCGGTCATTATTGGGTACAGATATTCAGTGTATGCTTCAGTCTGTGAAGTTTTTGTAGGGTCACGATTCTTGAACAAATGGTTCAGGAGGATATCCAGCATTTTATCATCAATGAACTTGGATCCACATTCATCACCACCATCTACAGTAAGCTGACAACGGCCATTGAGACGTTCGGCCGAGTTTGGCATGGGTCCAGTACACTCATAGGTGGCCAAATCAACTGTGCCACCACCAGCATCAACAATCAAGTACTTATCAGTCTCCTTGAATCGAGCCTTGTTATTCTCAGAAAGATAAATCTCCATAGGATCATCGTCGAATGGTTCACGTTCACAGAAGATAGTGGATGCAAATGACTCGTTAATCACCAACAATTTGTTATCGTGATCTTCATCTGTAATAAGACCGGCTTCACGGGCAATGATCCGCATCACATCACGAGTATCATCTGACCATTGAGTGGGTACGGTCAACAGGTACCGGGTCTTCTCCTTCTCCAAAGTAACACCATTTACGTTTTGTATGTTAACCATTTGACAAGTGAAGTCATGGATTGCCTTCAAATAATCAACAGTGGCCTTGAGATGGAAGTTCTTCTCGTCATTTCCAGTAACATCAATAGTTCGACCTTGTTGAGGGGCGCTACCTTTCAGCTTCAATTTGAATTTCTCGTATTTACGGTAATGCTCATTCTTTTTAGCATTGTCTGTCCAGTAACGAACAGCCGAATGTCCCCACTCGACCAATTGTGAGTTTTGTGTGTTGTACACACACACAGTAGGAGTTTTATCACCCTTAAAGCCAGCTTTACCAGGCCTAAAATGAACATTATCAGTCTTCAGTAGGCACATATCAGCTTTGTTCCCTACCAATTCACAACATGGATAATTGAGGTTTCGGCAGTATTTCCCTTGGATGCATTTGGATTGGTGGAATAACAACTTCCCGAGAAAGTAGTTCCGAAATCTAATTTATTAATTTCTCGGTCAGCTCCCTTCTCTTTCAAGATTCCCTTTCTACTTTACCTATGCCAATGATACATTTGAAATCCTTGAATCGGTAAATTCTGTTCTCAGCTATAACCTTTACAGGTTCAGCTTCAACAGCTTCAGCAGCTTCAGCAGGTTCAGCTACAGCAAGATCAGCTATAGCAGGTTCAGTTTCAGACATAACGAAACTCTTGAGTAAATAAAGAGAAGAGGAAGAAAATGAAAAGGTGAAAAAGAGGATGAAATAACTGAAATAAACATATATGGTCACAATTTTAAGCTTTGGGATGTAACATTAACTGCGCTTTCGTTGTGTCGCAGCCAGATTGGAATATATTTATGTGAATAAGCCTTGGTATTTTTCCTCCCCAGTGAATATTCCTCTTTACCTCCCGTCATTCAGCTTTTCCTACCCCCCAATAAATAGTGGGAAGAGCAGTAACGGATCATATGGATCATATTTATAGATTATTCCCGGGATGGGGTGAAAACAATTAACTGGAGACCCTGTTAATGAATATTGTAGCACCATGATGACTACAAGAGCAGATTAAAAAAGAGATAATGTGATATTGTCTTAATATAGATGGACTCTCATTACTTGCTTCGATAACCACCATGATCTACGAAGATAGCTCTTTTATTAAACCTGAGAGGTGGGAAATCTCCTCTTTAATATCAATCAGACTGTCTTCTGTGTGTTTCCTTTAGTTCAACATCGTCATTGCTATCAAGGAAAGTAATGGACGATCCCTCCAATACAGTCTCCGCATCCAATGGTGTATAATTGGCACTAGACTGGTAGTTTGTTAACTTGGTCCATAGCTGGATCAATGAGAACACAAACAAGAAGACGATGAATCCAAAAGACAGGAGCACATTGCAGTAGGACCCAACATCAATTTCATTTATATTCAAATAAGCTATCTGCTCCTCAGTGGATCCCATAAATAAGAGTCCTCCCAGAATCAATGTCTAGAATAACAACTGAAATAAGTGCCTTCCCATTATTCCCTATTAACCGGCTTGTACTTACCAAAGGAGGGAGATATTGCCATGGAGAAATATCATCAAACATCCCTTCTTTCCAGATAAAACAAATCTCAATGATTCTAGACAGACCACCTGCCATTAACATATATCCAAAATAAGAATGTATCTGTCCACTGTTGGCTATGTGCTGTCCATGGCCAAAGAAGGAGACTGCCGTCAATATGATGAGGACAGAGGGAATCACGGATCGTTTTCCGTTTCTACTCAATAAGATACCAGCCAATCCAGCTGCCCACCATATGATTCCCATGGAAGTGTGTTGATAGTCACCATGATTCCATGGCTGGCCCCATCGATGTTCTGTAAATGTATTCACAATACCCCATGCCATGATAACCCAGCTATCATACCATTCTTGACTTTTTCCCTGTTTCATCAACCATGGACCTCCCACAAGGAGTGACAATAACATGAGGATACCATAGAACACAAACGAAGATCCCATAATAAAATGAGCGAGACATTGGCCACTGGATTCTATTGTTCTGTACATGATTAATGATGTATTGTGTCTGTATATGTTGAGCTTACCTCCATAACAGAACCCAACAGAGGCAATAACACCCAACATGATCTGTACATATCCTAGAACAGGTATGAATATACCCATGATTTTGTGTGTCTTGACCAAGGGAGGTCTAAGCCATCCGTGGATGTTTCTCTCAAAGTGACATCTCAAATAAACGCCCACTATGAATTGAGCTATCACGATCCATATAACAATGTTAGCAAACCATCGATGAGCAATATGAGGTTCCTGTTAGAGTCATTAGTTTAGATTGAATTCTCTTTCAATTCTCGATAAAGCCTTACATAACTCCTTCCTTCATGAGAATGGCCCAAGATGATACCAATGGTAAATAAGCACGAAGCAATTACTTGAACAGGCACATGCCATCTATTCTTGGCCAAACCAAGTACCATACCAATAGGATACAATAGACCAAACACTGGACCCAAATAGTTAGGTTTTTTCATACAACCCATTCATAAAAATGTCAGTGTTACCTGTTACCATAATAGTAATGTGTAATATCATCATGGTTCCTATTGGCTCGTCTGTAGCAGCATGACTCTCAAACACGACAGAATCAAAATGGTGTTCATGTCGTTTCAATGGGTTGATGATATCCATATATCAGAAGGAAAAAGAAGAGGAGAGCAAGGAAGAAAAAAGAAAGGCCTAAATGATTTATGAGTTTGAATTGAAAGGAATGATGTTGGTGATAAACAAAGTGACTCCTTATGATGTTATGGCACAAAACAATCTCCATATATAATAGATATGTTCAAATAAGTAAGCATAAACATCTATATATATATGTTCTTACAGGTAAGCATAAACATCTATATATATATGTTCTTACAAGTAAGCATAAGCACACACACATTTATATCTATGCTCATACAAGTAAGCATAAGCACACACACATTTATATCTATGCTCATACAAGTAAACACATCTCTATGTGTTTGTACGCGTTTATTTTACTTGGGAATACTAATTGTCATTGAGCCATACACAAAACCCATCAGATCAATTGTCCCTTCAGCCAATTCATGTAGAAGAAGAAGAAAAAAAGTGGGTTTCAAGTTTATTATTGTATTATATTAAATTTGAAAGGAAAAGACAGAGTGAGCGAGTGAGGAAAAGGGAGAAAGTTATTGTTCTAAGAAGAAGTAGTTGCCATTTGATTTCTGTTCTTGGTCCAGTTGAGAATCTAATTTGTTGATTCTGGGTCTATAATTGGTAGGATCACGACGGAAGGTGATTTCGAGTGAAGCCAAGAACTTGTTCATACCAGTGAGTAATGTTTGTGGAGTGTTGGCGACAGCATGAACAGAAGGTGTGCCGTCATAAACAACAACTCTGTCAGCGAGATAAGTGGCCATGATGAAATCGTGCTCAACAATGAATGCAGTACGTTTTAAATGAATGATGAAACGTTTGATGACTTTAGCAGCAATAATACGTTGCTCTGAATCCAAATAAGCAGAAGGTTCATCAATCAAATAGATATCAGCAGGTTGACCTAATGCAAGGACAATGGCTACACGTTGTAATTCACCACCAGATAAATGCATGACTTCTTGGTCAATGATGTTCTCGATATTCAATGGCTTGATGACATCTGTGTTGAATTGAGGATTCAAGAAGGCACCCTTGATCTTCTTCAAGAACAACATACGGACAGTGCCCTTGAACTTGGGTGAGATCTTCTGAGGTTTATAGGACACATTCAATTGAGGGACCTTGGCATTACCATCTGGCTTCAATAGACCAGCCAAGAGACGGATGAAGGTGGATTTACCTGTACCATTCTGACCCAACATCACAATAATCTCGGAGTCCTGGAATTCACCAGCCTGTACATTCAACTTGAAGTCACCCAACACCTTTTCCATATTGGGGTATTTGTATGAACGGTGGGAGGATACAGCCATTTCAGTAGCAGTCTCAGCAATCTTAAAGGTCAGAGATTCTTCACGGAAACGTAAATTCTCGGTAGGGATGTTACCATCCAAGAAGATGTTGATACCTTCACGTACAGAGTAAGGGAGTGTGACTACACCATAAGCAGAGGGTCTTCCGTACAGAATACAGATATAGTCGGATAAGTAATCGAGAACTGATAAATCGTGCTCAACACAAATGATATAAGTGCTGGAAGAGATAAGAGAACGAATGACTCTGGCGGCATTCAGACGCTGTTTGACATCTAAATAAGAAGAAGGTTCATCGAACATATAGACATCAGCCTGTTGGACTGCCACTACACCAATAGCAAATCTCTGTAATTCACCACCGGACAATTGACCGACTTCACGGTTCAGGACTTCCTTTAAATCCAACATATCAATCATCTGTTCCATATTATGGCGTTCATGTTTATCCTGTAACAGTTGAGATACTTTTCCACTGACTACTTTAGGGATATGATCTACATATTGTGGTTTGATGATAGCTTTCAGGTTATCCTCTAAAATCTTGGTGAAGTAGTTCTGCAGTTCAGAGCCACGGAAGTACTTGAGAATATCTTGCCAGTCAGGGGGATTCTCGAATTTACCGAGATTGGGCTTCATCTTACCAGAAAGGATCTTCAAGGCAGTAGATTTACCAATACCGTTAGTTCCTACTAAACCCAATACCTGACCAGGACGGGGAACAGGTAGACGATGCAGTTTGAATGAGTTGGCAGAGTAACGGTGGGTGACTTCTGAGTCAAGATTGGTAGGTAAATTGATGATATGAATAGCACCAAATGGACATTTCTTTACACAGATACCACATCCAATACAAAGTTCTTCTGAAATAAAGGAAATCTTTGATGTGGGTTCTACTTCAATACAGAGTTTACCTATATAAAAAGAAAGAGAGTCAATGATGCTATTCCTTTGTTATCACTGTGTTAAGTTTACCCATTCTGTTGACAGGACAAGAACGCTTACTACAGAATAGAACGATTATTTTTAATCATCTGAATATGCTCATATAAACAAAGAAAGAATTACCATTCTTGTCTACACTTCTTTGGCTTACACTTATCAGCACTGACAATAGCAATACGAGTAAGTTTATCAGACATCTTCTCTTCTTTTCTTTTTATATATTTATTATTACTCAAAGGAGAATGTAAGGATGAATAAAGAACAAAAACAGAGGGTAAGAAAAGAGAAAGCTGAGGGGGGAGTTGTTTTTATAAAAAAAAGGGAAAAAAAAAATAGAGGGTAAAAATGTGCCTCTTATATTTATTTTTTTTTCTTTTGCTGATTATCTAAGCCACTCAGACCATGTCTTCTGCAGTGGGTTCAGAGCAAATGATCTTTTCCATCTGTTTAGCCTTTAGATAATCAGCCAATGCTCGTATGATAATAAACCAGCCTAATATCATTAAGAAATAAGATACGATGTCTGCATCCATATGATCCTCACTGGGTGGATTCTCTTCTTCACCATAATAATCATCCTCCAATGTACCACCTATCACATAGGAAGTCAATTAGATAGAGTATAAATATAACATTGTATCACTACATACGACTACGAATATAGAAGCCAGTCTGGACTAATGATACACCAAGACCAGCCCGAGATCCTTGCTGTGATCGAAACAGTCAATAAACAGGATAGAATGGATAACTAATTAATATACCTTGGATGCATGTGATGTGTGTAATAAATAGGTTAACATGAACCCTACAAATTGGAAACTAGCAGACACTGTAATAACAATGAGTACATATTCCATATATAGACAATAGGTAATATAGATATCTATGTAGCCATAGATATGCATATATATATATATATATATATTCTATTTACCTAGTAGATTCCACATAAAGCTGAATATATTCCCAACAGGCATTCCTTCTACTAATATCAAATCCCCCATACCTGCTGGTGCTATGACCGTTGTCTGCCAATAAGGAGGAGTGGCATCTGCAGCAGCTTCTTCATATGTCTAGTAGAGGGAGTGAATATACTCATAATGACATCCACTATTCTACTTACTGGAGGTATTTCTTCTAATTTCTTACTATCACTCTCTGGTTTGGCTGACATATTAGAGAATACTCCATCATTCGATATGGGTAGAATAGCAGGAGTAGTTCTATTACTGTTGTGGTTGATAGCTGTATTACTGTTGTTGTTGTTATGGGTATCCTCTTCTAGTAATCTGTCGGTGTCGTTGATATGATTGTCATCCAGTGATTCCCCAAATGTGTCTTCCAAGTCACTACGCTGTTGTTCTTGATGAATAGGAGTAGATGAACTGCCTTCTTCTTGTGTTGATAACTAGAGGAAAGGGTATAAATAAGCTTATCACTGTATAGACAGTAGTATTTACTTTCTGGTATCGAGACATGAGATGTGTTTGTTTCTAATAGGATATATAACAATAAATAAATAAAACAATTAAAAGGGTTTATATACATTATTAAGAGAAACCAGATAATTATTGGAACTCAATCATTGGTGCATTGGTCTCAATTGAAAAGAATTTTTATCCCATATCCCTTTTTTCCCTTTTTCATTTTTATTTCGTGGTTGAATAGACTGTACAAACAGTGTATAGACACACACTCTCTATACACTCTCTATACACTCTCTATACACTCTCTATACACTCTCTATACACTCTCTATACACTCTCTATACACTCTCACTCATGTCTACTAAACAACAAGAGGAAGTGACTGATGACATCTTGACAATACATAGACCTTCACCCGACCCTAACTGGCTAGACACTTACACTATACAAGACGACACTGAGCTATTTGAAGAAGCACTAGTTCCACCCGAGAATTTCAACATGGTATGTGAACACGTGTATCGGTCATCCTTCCCTAAGAAGAAACATTACAAGTTTCTGGAGAAATTAAAATTAAAAAGTGTCCTGTGAGTAGAACATAAAGAGTGAATTGATCACTATGCTCATTGATTATTCTTCCAGCACATTGATTCTCGAGGATTATCCTGAACAGAACATGAAGTTCCTAGAAGAACAAAACATTCAATTCCTGCAGTTCGGTATAGCAGGGAACAAGGTAACCATAGTGAATAAATCAATATGCATATGTGTTAAAGTAATGTTGCCATAGGAACCATTTGTACAAAGTAATCTATACACTATCACCTATTGTTATTCTGTATATACTAATAGCTAGGTTTAAGTACCCGAGGATAAGATCAGTGCTGCATTAGCTGCTATTCTTGACAAAAGAAACCACCCTATTCTTATACACTGTAACAAAGGAAAGGTAAGAACAGTCCATATTAGGGTACATCACCCTTGTTCTAACCCTCTATCTTAGCATCGTACTGGTTGTTTAATTGGATGCTTAAGGAAACTACAGAACTGGAGTCACACTTCTATATTTGATGAGTACAGAAGGTTCAGCCACCCTAAATCACGGTCCATGGATCAACAGTTCATAGAATTATATGATGCCAAACAAGTATGGCCACTGGTCAATCGGCGATATTTACCCAACTGGCCCACTTTGGCTGATCCCTTCTTCTAGTTTCTTTTTTATTTATTTCAGATTTATTCAATGTCCGATATAGCCACTTTCATTTTATAAGGGAGGGGGGCAGAAGAAAAAAGGAAAAAATATTATAAACACAACTTTTTCTTCTCTTCTTTCTTCTTTCTTCTTATTTTATTAAATAGCCTTACAATGTCCTCCAGTGAAGATGATGTTCCTCTTATGCGTTTATTCAAGGGTAACATCTATTAGAGTATTTATGATGTCATGGTCATTAAATATACATATTAGAGGGTAAATTGAATGTGCCTGTTGAAGACAGCAGTGATGATGATATGCCACTATCACAGCGATTCAAGACAAATACACGTAATATCCATGTTAAGAAAGAGGAGGAGACTGTGAGGGTAAATGAGCATGTATGAGCATAAAGAATAGCATGACTGAATGAATATATAGTTGAGTAAGATGGATGTCGATAAACCATCCAAGAAGAGACCCTCTGAAGCCAATCATGGCCCCAGCAAGGTGAAGAGAGAGAAGAAAGGAATAAAAGAAGAGGAGGAGGAGTTGTATAAGTGGTGGGAAGAAGGTCAGGATGAGATTGTATCTGATGGCACCATCAAATGGAACACTCTCCAACATAATGGAGTCTTATTTCCTCCTGATTATGTACCACACAATATAAAGATGAAGTATGATGGGAAGTACATTACTTTGTCACCTGAAGCAGAAGAGGTGGCCACTTTCTTTGCTGCTTTATTGGAAACAGATCACGCAAAGAACCCCATCTTCCAGAAGAATTTCTTCCGAGATTGGCAATCCATACTCAAGAAGGATCCAAAGGTAAATCATATGAGATAAGCAAGGCTATTTCCCTTTTGATATTCATCTTATTCACTTAGAATCCTGAGATCACTGATTTCAATAAATGTGACTTCAGACCGATCTGGGAGAAGTTGGAAGCAGATAAAGAAAAGAAGAAATCGATGACAAAGGAAGAGAAGCTCGTAAGTGTATATTTACACAATCCCATACTCGGATCATTTTTTTATTTTTAATTAATTTAAAACTGTTACCATGGTGATTCAGAAAATTAAAAATGACCGATTAGCGATCGAAGAACCTTATTTGACTGCTATTGTAGATGGTAGGAAAGAAAAGATTGGTAACTTCAGAATTGAACCACCTGGATTATTCCGTGGTAGAGGTGATCACCCAAAGACTGGCACATTAAAGAAACGTGTACTTCCGGAGCAAGTTACCCTTAACTTGGGTGAGGATGCTGTTATACCTGACCCTCCAATTGGTCATAAATGGGCCGCAGTTGTTCATGACAAGACCGCCACTTGGTTGGCTACTTGGAAAGAGAACGTGAATGGTTCATTCAAATATGTCTTTTTGGCTGCTAATTCAGCCTGGAAAGGACAGAGCGATATGCAGAAGTTTGAGAAAGCAAGAGAACTCAAGGTAAAAAAAAGAGAGATAGAAAAAGACGTATTGTGATATTCTCTTCACTAATAACCTCGGCATACACTTTTATTTTGAAAAGAAATTTGTCAAGACCATTCGTGCTAATTACACAAGAGAATTGAGGCACAAAACAAGTGAAGTCCGCCAACGTGCTACAGCCATGTACTTGATCGATCGGCTTGCGTTGAGAGCAGGTAATGAGAAGGGAGAAGATGAAGCCGATACAGTTGGCTGCTGTTCTCTTCGTTATGAACACATTAACCTGGAACCCCCAAACACATTGGATTTCGATTTCTTGGGTAAGGATTCCATTCGTTATCAGAATAAAGTGGAAGTTGAACCTCAAGTGTACAAGAACATTCACTTGTTCAAGAAGCAAGTGGGTCCAGGTCATATGATATTTGATCGATTGACAGTTAGTATATACTTCATAGCATACAGTCTAATCTTAATTAACCTTCTGCTATAGACAACTGGATTGAACAAATACCTGAATTCATGCATGAAAGGATTATCAGCCAAAGTATTCCGTACTTACAATGCATCCCATGTATTCCAGGAACAAGTGGACTTATTGACTAACCCCAATGACACTCTTCCCGATAAACTCCTGGCCTTCAACCGTGCCAATCGAGCAGTTGCTGTCTTATGTAACCATCAAAGATCAGCTAGTAAAGGACATGCTCAACAGATGGCCAAGATCAATGATAAGATCAAGGCATACCAATACCAACGTATGAAGCTAAGACAGCAACTGTTCGAACTTGACCCTAAGCTGAAGAAGAAGTCCAAATACACCGAAGATGAAGAAGATCTGGATGATGAATGGATCATGGAACATGAGAAGAGCTTAGTGGAGAAGGAAAAGGTGAAGATACAGGCTAAGTTTGATAAACAGAATGAGAAACTGAAAGAAGAGAAGAAACCTTTGATGAAGGCAGATGAACTCAAAGAACGTATGAAGGCAGCAGCTGAATTAGAGGCCAGATTAAAGGTCGAGCGTAAAACGGGTAAGGTAGAAATCAAACCTAGTTTGACAGTAGAGAAGATAGAGGCACAGTTGAAGAAGGTGGAGCATAATATCAATGCCGCCAAGATACAGGCTACAGATAAGGAAGAGAACAAGGAGATTGCCTTGGGAACTTCCAAAATGAACTATATCGATCCTCGAATCACTGTTGCTTGGTGTAGAAACAATAATGTTCCTATGGAGAAAGTGTTTAGTAAGACATTGATTGATAAATTTAGATGGGCACAGAAGATTCCCAAGAATTGGGTAAGTTTTCTTTTAATATTATAGTTTATTCCTTGAATTCATATATGATTAACACTTCAATATGATATTAACCAAATAGAAATTCTGATTGTTATCACTGTAAAAAGAAAAAAGAAGTTCATGCATTGAATAAACACACTCATTTTTATATATAACTAAATTGCTCTCCATTCGGGTGCATGTGGGTTTAACCCTTTAAGCTGTGTAGGAATCTTCACTCTACACTGCACTAACTCTCCCTCATTTCCCTTTGTATCAAACAGAATATACCCATCTTCTTCTCTATAAAAAGGCATTTCTATCCACTTGTTCCAATAGACCTCCTGTCTGACTCGATCATAGTCTGATTGCAGCTGTTTATATTGTTGTTGTAATATCTGATATTGTTCCAATAAATCCAGGTATTTCCTATCTTCACCAGTCAATGTGATGGTACTTCCATGACTACTGGCCGGCCTCAGACAGCGCCTGTTCAGTTCTTCCAAGGCAGTCATCCTTGATTCAAGTAGAGTGTATCTATCTGTCTCAGCCTATTGAGATTTATGAGTGTAATCAAACCAAAATAGCCAAGTTGTGTTTACCTTGTGCTTAGTACAAGTGGTTGTACATGTAGTACTGGAGGTAGCAGTAGTAGCCATGATTTGCCTATGACATATTCAATCAATAAGGCTTATCTCCTCGCACTAATACTTTACCTGGTCATCGATTTATAGAGTATAAAGAAAGAAAGAAGAGGAAGAGAGACTGCAAGAAGTGTTAATGGACCCCTTTATTGATATCTTCATGCATACTGCAGACCTTAGTTGTGCCAAAATAATATTAAGATTTTATTTTTAAACCCCCCTTTATTTTATTATATTTCTTTTCTTTTAGTTCCCTTTCTTTCTTCCTATCCATTTCATTACTTCTTCATTATGTCTATGTTTCTTACCAAGTTCCTGACAGGTCGAAATGTAGCCAAGACTAAGCTCGAATTACTGACAGAAGCCTGGACAAATATACAAAAGTACTATGAAACTGCAGCTGGTATAGTGTTATTAATAAGAGGTTTTTTTTACTGTTATTCATTTTACATCTACAAGTCATTGATACCCTATTTTCTTATTCCAACATAATCGAATAATTAACAATAACAATACAAAAGATCCATTGAAAGATGCTGTTGATTTGACTCCCATACCCTCTAGTTTACAGAACATAGTCAAGTTGATCCAAGCAGAAGAAGTAGAATATCAACGAGCAAGTGGGAGTTTGGAGACTGGACCCTGTCTAGAGTACTTATTACAGAGAAGAGTGCTGGAAGAACTAGTTGAGTTTGCCAAAGTGGATGTAAGTAGTCCTATGTATATATATAGATATATATATATTCTATTCTATGCTTATCTCTTTTCTATTAGACACCCTATGGTATGCGTATTCATTGTTTACGCTTCTTCTGTAGTCTAGTCACCAATGTTCATGCTCAACTATTACCTGAACGGGCAGTTCATGTTCCGCTTCAAAAATTAATTACTTCGTGTCATCGACTAATCACTCACCACTATGAACAAGTAGCCACTGAATCAGAAGCATGTTCAGAAGAAAGAATCACTGCCATATCGGAATTATCCTTGGAACTAGTAAAACTTATGCACGGTGTGTTCTCTCATTTTAAAGGGGCTAATGCTGCACTTATGGATCTGTTCTTTGAGAGAGGCTGGTGCAGAGGATTGGGTGAGAATGTATGGCGAAGTTCGAAGGATGGTAAATCATTTCACAAGAGAAGAGAGAGCTTTGAGGAGAAGATAGCATGGAACATGTTCTTGACTGTAAGCACTAACAAAGATCATTTATTAAGGATACTCACCTTATTCTAATTAGCCCCGGTTTGGCATGTTTACTTATCTGATCGATTATATGAACTTTCCGGGTGAAACAGGTGAGATTGCAAGAGAATCCATATTGTTTGCATTGCGATTATTAGATGATGACCCAGAATATGTATGCTATGTGGTTGAATATTCAGGATTATGTGAAGTCATGGTTGGTAATAATAGTACATGTAATTTCTCTATACTAAAAGCTCCTATCATTGTTAGGCTGAAAGATTAGCCTTGTTCTTCGCCAGTTTACCAAGAAATGTAGGGGCATTCACTATCTCCAGTAATAACAGAGTCATTCCAGTCAGACCACCAAGAAGGAGTATCCGATTCTCTGTTCCTGCCATGATCACCAACAACAGTCTGATGATCACTGTCAACGCACAGAACAGTTTCAAGAAGAAGCGTAGAAAGAGAAGTCCATTCGACATTGATTTTGTTCATACATTAGAAACAGCTAAAGACAGGGAGAGGATTGCAGATGAATTCTATAGCTTCTGGGAATATCTGAATGATGTAGCTAGAGTAGCCGAGAAGAGATTGATGACAGCACTTATGGCACAGCTCACTACCCTGTTCTGGCATCCTGTTATTTGCACTTCCCTCAGTTCACCTTCAGCAGAGATTGCGACTGCTACAACTGCTTACACAACAGAAATGATTCGATCTTTGACAGATCAGAGATTATTACATGTATTCCTCGTTGTCTTGATTGGTGAAGATGGTGGGATAGGCAAGGATATCGAACCAGAACTCAAGACAGAGATACCCACACAGGATCTGATTGACGATGATGAGGATACTGCATCTGTCCAAATAGTGGAGGAAGAGATAAAAACAGAACCCTCAATTGCCGAGTCTGATCCTATTTCAATAGACATCACTTTACGTTTATTGCTTATCAACAGAATAGATGCAGATAATTACAATCTCTCGTTAGCTACATTGCGACTGTTTGACACTATCTTGGAAACATATAACCAGTTTGCAGTCTATAACTTGATCCTCAGGAATTATCTGGATATCTCACCTGAAGGAGAATACATACAGGATGAATCGAGAGATGCCACTGACACTTCCTCATTGGGATCAAAAATAGTAGATGAGCCCACTGTGGATGAGCCCAAAATAGATGATCTGGCTGTTGGGGACAAGGAGATACCTCAGAAGGACAACAAGACAGAGAAAGTAAGGTGGCTGGTAGAAAGGTAAGCATGATCACTTGATCCTTCTTTTTATCATTATCTCTAAAAAAATGCCTCTCTATTCCTATAAAAGGGTATTGTCATTATTGCCATTAGAAGATGAATTGGAAAGAATGAAATCACCACCATTATCATCTGTCATACCCTCTGATTCATTTGCATCATCTGTTCATGGTCACAAAGAAGCCACATCCCCTTATGTAGTTGTACCTGGAAATAGCTATGATGATTATTTCCATGAAGCACAGGAACGGTTTCATTATGCACTTTTGGCCAAGAATTTCTGGTTAACACCCTATCCTCCTTCCAAGACAAGAAAAGATCTGGAAAGAGAGGCAGAGGATCGAAAGGGTAGGCCCAGTCGACCCAAGAGTGGAATAGACACTGTGGCTGATTCCGTCACAGATCAAGCAAGTGTATCTAGTTCAACTGCTAATACAAAGAAACCAGAAGCATATGAGGGTTTGTTCCTCAGTCGTATCTTTGACCAGTTCTATAGAATGTTGGAATTGCCAATGGAGCAGAATTTGTTGGTGACCAGTATATTACAGAAGATAGCAGGTGTAGTCGATAAGCGAATGGATGGTGTTATTTGTGATTGGAGAGCTGTGAGGGTAGGCAATGATGGTGCATTGTATGGAGGCGTCTGGACGATTGCTACTGGAAAAGGAAGCCGACGTAGTTTGTATGCATTATTGGAACAAGTAAGTATTTAAGTGGATTGATATCGAAACAGATGACTTATTTGTGGTGTAGGTTACATTTGAGGCACTTAAACGAGCTCAATTGGTCCCCAATTTTGAAGTTCGTATTTCATTAGCCAAAAAGAGAGGTGTGCTCTCGGGTTCGCCCCAAACACCCAATGGTTCATCTGAAACCAATCGACTCGCTACAGCTAGAAGAGACCAGAACAATGCAAACCCACCTCGACCCAATGAAGCACCCTTCTCCAAGTTGGTATTCAATAAAGGGTCTACATCTACTCTTATGCCCACCACCCCACGTAGTCCTACTTCACCCTCTGCAACTAAGTCTGCAGGATTATTGCCACTTAGGATTACGCGAGATATGGGAATAGGAGGGGGTAATGGTTCACCCAATGGAACCTCTCCTTCTTCTGTCTTTTTCCATAGCTCCCAGCGTCCCAATGCAACCCCCGTAACAATGACCAACCCTTTTGCTAAACTATCCAACTTTGTGAGTTCTTATATTGTTCTACAAGAGTTCTGTAAAGAGTTAGCAGCTGTCATTCTTGTAAGACATGCCACCAACTACAATGAAATTGGATTTGTTCGGTACCAGGAACAAAGGGAGATGATGATGATCGATCCTGGCCAGCCTGTCCATGTAACAAGTGATACCACACAACATCATGATTGGACTCTCGATGAATTAGATGATGATGAAGAAGACAGAGTCTATAAGCAAAAGAATTTTGATAAGTGGAAGAATAGAATCTCTGCTGTATCCACATTAGCTGATTGGAGAAGTGTACGAAGTCTAGATACGATAGATGAGGCCATTACAGCCAGAGTACCTTCTAGAACAACAGGATCCACCTAACTTTCATATTTCATGTAGAATCTTTACACCTTATTCGTTTAATAATCATCATCATCATAATAATAAAATATCTCTCTATGTTTATTAAATAAGGGCTGAAGAGATGAGAATACCTGCTGCCACACCTACATTCAAACTATCAATTTGACCCAATAATTCAGGTTGAGAGTGGTTGGGAATACTGACAAAAGTATTACATCCGTATTTGATATTTGTCCTTAATCCAGTTCCTTCATTACCCAACACAAGTATAACTGGTTGATGGCAATACGCTTTGAAATCCTTGATGTTCATAGATGGTTCTACTTCTGCTGCCGCTCCCACCACAGACCATCCTTCATTGTGTGATTCCTAATAATCAAACAGATAAGTATGTAGTGTCTTCCTCTGTAATCTTCTTATCTTATATATTAAAAAGTTAGCATTTACCTTTAAAAACTTGGCCAGGTTTGTAGTGGAATAGATATCCATAGCTTCCATGGCTCCTGAACTCACCTTGGAAACAGTTCCACTGAGAGGAGCACTATTCTTACTACATAATATCACACCATCTACACCAAAGAAATAAGCTGTTCTGAGGATAGACCCTAAATTCTATGGGTGTTCATCAGTCGATGAAAAAAAAAGATTGCAGTGTATTCCATACCTGAGGATCTTGTACTTCATCTAATGCTATCCAAAATGGCATGCGATCTTCTCTCTTTGTAAATGTAATAGGTGTAAATACATTCTCTCTAGTCTCACTATTTCCTCTCTTATTCAGTTTAGGTATGGCCTCATAACAATTCTCTGTGTACTTTAGTGACTCTATAGCAATAGGCTCAATAGGAGAAGCCTTCAAGACAACTCCCTTTATAGATACATAAGTGTAACGTCCATTGGTTTTTCAACTTCTCATGTTATTTACCTGATGAGGTTTATTGTCTGTCATATTGTTCAAATAGCCTTTATCCGTACTTTCTATACGTAAGTTTCTATCCTTTGCTAGCTGTAATACTCCCTCCATTAACTTGATATCCTTCTTCTCTGTTGTCCTCTTATGATCGGATGTCTGAATATAAACAGTGTCCATTACAGATCTCTTGTTATGTTGAAGAGCAGACAGTACACTGGATATACCGTAGACATAATCCCATCCTTCTCCGGGTTGAGATCGGTAGGGTTTGGTGTATCGGTGGCTATTAGTCATCATGTAGCGACATAATGAGGTGATGAAGCGAGTTGATCTAAACATGAAGGGGAGTTGACAGGTCAAGAGTTGAAGAAAAAAAATCTATTTAAATAATTCAGGGTCAGTATTCCAAAGGATTTGGGTTATTTGAGAAGGTCATTCAATTGATACGGGCAATCAATGGATACTGGGTTTATTCTATGCCTAAGTGATGAATCTTCCTCTGACTATGGTGGTATGCACTACCAACATAGCTAATTTATTCTCCAATCATATCATTGGATGGATTGCCTTAATGAACCCTCTAAGTTTTGGTAGTACGAGAACAGAACAAACTTGGACAGTCAAGTCTTTGTTAATCAGTTCTACTGGCTCATCTTTAATACATATTCTTCTTGAATATTCACTCATTAAACCCTCTATTATCATTGCCTTATTTATATCCAGTGGAAACAAATGTAACCTAAAGGATAGGAAGGAAGAGTTTCCAATTGTATGGATAAATACTACATAGTATATCAAGGTGGTTTTTCTTAGGGTCTAGTCCAGTGTCAACAATAACGGAAGTTCCTATTCTATTTAGCCATTATTAATTATATTAGTGGAGTAATTGCACTCAACTCTTCACAAATAGTTGTATTGTAAGCTGGAAATATTAGGCATCATAACCTATCACTTCTACTGCTATGCAGAACATAAAACAGCTAATAGTAAGATATGACCACGTACCCTCTATTCACATTCCTGGGTCAATAGGAGATTTTTTTTCTTGGATTAGTATTTATATGCTCTCAAATCAGCAATTCCTACCTTTTCTCTTAACTTCTTAGCTCGCAATGGTCATGGACTTGAACTGGCATTTCTCCTTGAATGTTATGTTGACAAAGGCACGCTACTACTGATAGGACTTGTAAGGTAATAGTCTGTGTCTGTCCTGCTCAGCTCTCTGGCTTGCTCTCTTGCCCTAGGGGACGACAAAGGTCTATGAAAATAGGCTGCCACTGGGATGATACTATCATTGTTGGCCGCATCGGATACTGTGGTGAATCTAGACTCGATTGCATTAATTTGTGGTGACGAGGAGGCCTGCTGCTCTTGGGTCTCTGTATGGGCGAAGTCATTCCGTCTACGCTTATCCCTGCCAATTGTTATATATCCTAGATATAACAAAGGTCTTCTGGTTCGCTTGAAGGACTGTTGGGGGATAATATTATTCGCTACTTTATCGGGCGCATTTCCTTTGAATTTATTCAAACACTATTTTTTTTTCTATACGCTGATAAACGAACTGTTCAAAGGAAAGTATATTACTTCACAATAAATGCACCATCAACTAATCTCGTATAAGACTGTTTAGGCAATATTCACAGGCAATATATCGATTCACAATCAGGCAAAATCGACGAGCAACCATATCGGCAGTAACATCAGCAAATACAATGGGTTCAGTTATTGCAGTAACAGGAAAAAAATTCCGATATTGGTAGTAAGTCATATATTGCATTCCATTATAGAAATGTTCACTAATATGCATTTATACATGCTCAGTATCCTTTTTTCATATTGCTATAGATTTTATTGTTAGTTCTGTGCCTTCCATACCTACTTTATACACCACTCTTTACCTTATCCCTTCCATTTATAGTCTCTATTATCCTCTATTATTAGTTACATTACTTAGACAGTTTATATTTTGCTTTCGTAGTTATTCATATAGTTTAGTAGGAAACTAATAGGCCATATGGATAACTTGAGTATGGTAGAGCATAAATGATTACTATATGCGAGCTTGGTACTGTATAATGTATTACTTGGCAAAAATGCCTATAATATGATAAATGCAGTGAAACCATGCTCCTTTGGATATCAACTGGAACTACCTCCTCGTGGTGATATCTGGTTAACGATTCATAATGAATTGGCTGAATGTTCCTATTTCAATAAAGAATTTATTTGGGCATTACCCAGAATCTAATCGTAACTGAGTGAACTAACAGCGTGCAGAGACCCTTTTACATAACCATCTAATAAAGGCTCACACGATAAGGTACTGCTTATAGATCACCATCCTAATACCCTTATTGGCTGTAACCACTTGTTCACACACTGATTGTATGTAATCACCTTCTCCAAGGTTTGCTTACATACACTTATCCCAAATCCAAATAAATATATAAGAGTACCCATTTTGTGTAATTGTGATAAAGTCATTCACCTATTTTGCGTTCTATCGTACTTTATATAGCCTTTACCCTTTATGTTATTTCCTGTTTTATCTCTGGATGAATCACTTTTTTTGGGAGAAAAAACATCAAGAGGAATATATGGGGAGCATGATCAATCTTAAAAGGACACGGCCTAATAGCTCGATATAGCAAAGTAAGGAGTGCCTAAGAAAGACATTTAACGTCCAAGCCATCAAATTCAAGATCAAGCAGATATGCCAGTTTCGTAAGCTGTCAACAGGAACTGATACATCATCCGACCTTCTAAAATCCTTAGGCTAATTTCGGTCCACACCCAACCAAGTGTATCTTGACCCAACCAAGTGTATCTTGACCCAACATAAACTGAAAATAAAACCACACCTATTAATTATTGATATAGCTTTAGGCCAGTTGAGGAAAAAAGTATATAGAATAGAAAGATCAGTCTGTAAGTATCAGTATAGTATATTTACGTCAAATTAAAGAATGTGATGATGCGGATGAAGAAGGGAAACATCTTTGGTGTGACGTGAGGTCCTTCTCCCAGATGAAATATATAGAGACCCTGAATATAATGTAGCCAAACCTATCTATACTTTTCAAAATTTAAGAAATAAATGTGAAATATTACGTAAGATTAGTTGCGATTGGGAGCACGAACTGCCTTCTATAAGCAAGATCAGCGTTCAACCCTGAATGAAATATATCTTTTTATCTGTCCTGGATTCAGATTGTATGGAAAAGTCGATCTGGTGATAAACCAGTGTTTTCATGGATTAATAAAAGCATTCTTTACTTTAAACTGTTGCTTGAGATTACTACTCCCATGGACCGCTTAGAAAAATCCAAGAGAAAAGACTGGAATATTCTCAGTAAGCTTATGATCATTGGAGATGATGATACGTTATTCTATTTAGAAAGAAGAGTATGTGTCTTAACCATCCACAATAACTACTTCTACTTGTGTCATTTCTTAAAGGTAAGTATTATGTATGATATAATGCATAATATGAACACCTCTAATCCACAGTAAGGACATATGTTCTGTATGAATAACTAGTGTTACTTTATAATATATTGTATAGGCTCAGTATGAATAGCAATGGTTGATTTCTGCCACAATGAAAGATATCTCATATCACATGGTATAAGCATCATGGTTACCCTGGAAAGAAAGTTGATCCAGAAAATGAGGTGGTATTCACATGTTCTTCTTCGAATATTGAGCCTATAATGTGATTGTGGAAAGGACCACATCCGACTGTCGCTTCCACTAAGCATCATAATATGCTTATAACAAACCAAAAAGAGATAACACACTTAATTTAATAACTGGGTATTTTTATTATATAATATGATGTGATTTTTATCCAGGCCTAGAAGGAGAGTTGATATGTGCATAATCCAATAATAGGTTTGTCTTTGCACCATAATAGACACACTGTAGATCTATCTCGTACTCGGGTATCCTTCTATTCTCATCTTCCTCATCATCTTCATCATCGTCAGTCATGGGTTTGGACTGGTTGAATTGATCAATGTGTGCTATTATCCTATCAAACATTGTCTCTATTCTTGCCCTTAATCCGCCATATCTGATTTCTAATACCTCCCAGCCGAATGGTTTGTATGTCTTTATCCACATCTTGCGGTGATACTTCCACAACGAATCCACCTCTCTCCTCAACTCGTTTATTCTTCCATGCGCTAATTCGGACAGACTTTCATAATCTCTTTTCCTATAGGCTGCTATACAATGTTTCCTTAAGGAGCATTTAAGTGATAATACTTTAGCTATACGTAGTGGTAACTCTAATCTTTCATTTAAGGGATTAGACACTCTTTTATTTTCAATTGCTTTTGATAAATAGTCTTCTATGGTCTGGTAATGGGCTTCCAGATCTTCCTCTGCATATTGTGGTGCTAGGAAACTCAGCATGGGATCTAGAATGGGTCAGTATCCTGGAATGAATAATGTCATATATACTCTATTACCTTCCCATAACAGCCATTTACTCATGTTATTGGCAGCAGTGGACCTTGATGTGATGGGTATTCCTGAGGGTGTATCATCAATCTTGGATGCATAGACCCAGTCATCGAAGTTAGCACCACAAATCCCTTCAAAATTTCTTCTTAGTAGATAATCATTGACTTCCTCCTCCTCACAATAGCCTTGTTGAGCATAATAGAATAACGCAGGTAGAGAAGAGAAGACATCGCATTCATTCCCATCATCGCCCCATGTGGTAATAAAAATATTCTGAACACCATCTTCTTTACTTTTGGCTGCATTGACACAGGCTCTGATTGATTGAAGAGAGAAGGGCAGAGCAGTCCAGAATCTACTCCATGTCCAGGCAGCAGCTATTAAAAGAGAGATGTCAGTCTGATATAGAAATCTGTTTGTTCATATACACATACTGGCCATCCAGGGTTGCTGACATCCCATATCACGGTGTTGTTGAATCTTCTGTCGATATGAGTCGGGTGTGGTGTGGTAATAATCCCAATAAATAAGACTTGCTTGACTGGGTAGGTTATCTACCAGATCAGGAGTGGCAGGGTTGTTATTGGGATCATAATAACCAACAAGTGAATTGTTATTGGCAGCTATAAATAAGAGCAATGGATGAGTTATTACAGTAGAATGAGGTTGATATCATCCATACCCAAGCAGAATAACACTACAGAATAACATCGATTTTAATTGTATGCATATATTGATAATAGACATGTATACTTTACTGTCTGACCATAACATAGGTGTCAATCCATTTCTGATGCATATATCATTCACTCTCTGGAGATGTTCCAGGAATATCTTGGATGGCTCCTTATATCCATATAACTGCTGATAATGCCCTTCTCCCAATCCATGTGCCTAATATAATCAACAATGAATACAAAGGGAGTACTCACATATATATATATCTTATTATACCTCATCCATACCAATATGAATACGAGTTGATCTGAATGGTCTGGATATAGTCTGTATCATCTTCTCAATAAACTCATAAGTGGTCTCTGCTTCAGGTAATAATACTTCCATAGTGTCTCTTAACCCAGTATAATGCTGCCATCTCAATATCTGCCCCATATGGCCCAGTGTCTGTATACATGGAATGACCTCTATTCCCCTTATAAAATTAAGTGTCAGTTCAATCTATATAAGTGGTGTTTGATATATATACTGTACAGATCAAATGCATAGTCATCAATCAACGATAGTTCTCTTATTGTATATCTGCCTATGAACAATAAACCATGTTAAACAACTGCTTATCCCCCTTGTTGTTGTGTGCATGTACCTCTCATATACCCAAACAAGGGTTCTCCTTCTATCTAAAGTACAGACAATGAGTTGTATATCAATGCATATAGATATAAGCAGTACCCACTTCAAATGTGTCCTCTGTATATAACTGTAGCATATTCAATCCCATCAATGCCATATTACACAACAAGAAATAGACCTGACCAGGCTTCAATACTCCATTTCTACTACAATCAATCATCACACTGCAAGACAATCTCGTTAACACAGCACATTGCTTTTCTCCTATTACTTTACCCTTGTGTTTCAAACTGAGCCTTTTCATTGAACTGAACCAACTCATCATGCAAACCAGATAAGACCATAGGATCCCTGGCACTTCCCAATAATCTACCCAAAGCACGAAAGGCTGAATAAGAAACGAGTTAGTTTTATCTTATTCTCTGTTCATGCATGCAGTTACCATCTATCTTCCGCTGATATCTCACATAGATCTCATACTTGTTCTCGAGAAGGTAGTTATTGTAGTGTCCCACAGTAATGATTTCACCTTCACGCATATTATTGTCATAGATAAAGCTGGGAGTCAGTCAGTATGTACTGCATTAGAGCGTATTCTGTCTTGTTTTTACCTGACATGCCACTTGTATTCACTCGTATCGTCTTCCATAGAGTTCTCGTTCATGAGGTTATGATGAGGGGCGTAGTTGATGAGTTTGTAGAGTCCATCTTGTAAGTCAGCTGGTTGTAAGGGGACATCAATAATGATAGATACCAGACTTTGTTCTGTCAGGTAACTCATTTAGTGGAAGTTGGATTGAAAAGAGAGTGGGAAAGTGGTGGGAGCTGAAGTAGAGAGTAATTAAAGAGAGTTATAATCCAACCAATCATTGTTCATAAACACCTTTGGATAGTAACCAGATTAGTTTTATTTGAAGAGGCGTTTGAATAGAGGCTATTGTGGGGGGAGGGAAGAAATTCCAAGGTCCATTCATCCTATTGCTCTCCTGCTAGCTTTATATAGAATGAAGAATCTTATCTCTTATATATGGTAGGATCTAATCTCTATACCTGCCATAGTTACTGGTGTAACAATAACCATCTAAGCGTATTAATGTACCGATTGGTTGATATATGTGCTTTATCTTCTCTATTACAGATAAGAAGGAAATAGAGAGTGAATATGTCTATATAGAGAATATATCCATATAGAGAATACCATATACAGAATATCATCTATGAGTCATTAGTATATAAAGATGGCTATATAAATTATCAAGTGACAGAAGTATGATATTCACTTATTGAGTTAACATAATTCCCACTCTACCATACATTCATATCCACTCCCTCTCAGGAAGTGACTACATAACTATGTAGCTGTGTAATCTATACACGGTACCTCAATTAAGATGTACTACATTAATACGTGTATATTCAAGAGATAACATAGGAGATATGTACATGTTATCCAATTGGGTGACAGTGGGTAATATTTACTTGAATGCAGTGCTGATACACCCCAAGAAGGCTATGATTGGTGAAACACTGGCAGATCATTTTCTTCTGTTACAAGAATAGATTGGAAACGATACTGAAGACAGAGTACAGGTAGTTACTTATAATAGAAGCAGTGATTGTCACTGAATAACTACTATAACAAGCATAATGCACTCATTAACAATCATAATGCACTCAGCATAATACTCTCACTGCTTATGGATGATGGTATGTTCAACAAGAATGGCGTACATAGAAGATACTGACTAATGTGGTTAGGATATACAGCTATTTATTCCATTCATCACTGGATGTATGTGGGTAACTATATTATATTTACCCATGGGAACTATAATCACAAATATGCGCACAATTGATAGAAATACCGATAGACTCATATTCATACAATATGAGGAGGACAGATCATCTGTGATCGGGTTATCAAATTCATGACTTCCCCTGATCCACGATAACATAACACCCTAAAGAAGGAATCAACAGTGAGTGAATGGGTGAGTGAGTGAGTATTTCTATAGTATGCTATGTGCATCTATATACACTCACACTCATACACATATTTATACACACTCTAATATGATTTGTTGCCATGGTGAACAAAGAATGAACTGTCCACGTACTTCATTCCACGTGATCTCTTATCTCTTGAAACTATAATTATAAAAATGGGAATATAGAGTTTGGTTATTTTTGACTTGATTGTTCCGGTAATCTTTTGATTTATCTTTTCAATCATTTTCAATTCCGTGGAATAAAAAAAGTTAGATAAAGAGAATAAAAAAGATAACAGCTAACATTTGATTGGCTGAATTCAAACTCCGTATCATTTGCCCACTTAACAATATGATAACATAAATAGAGGGAATTCTCTTATCTAATCCCCCTCTCTTCTTCTCTCTTCTTCATTCACTTTTCTTGTACTTTGTTATACACCATGACTGTGAAATCCCCTTTCTATAATAAGCCATCCACTTCTACCAGTGTGGATTCAGTACACAAATGCCCGTTAATACATCCTGCTTACACAGAGTCTACAAAGTATTTACAAGTCCATCCTTATGGCTTCGATCAATTGAAGGTCAACACCCAGTCCAGCAGTAAAACCATTATTGAGCCGTGCAACTCCAGTGTTGCGAAATCGGAAATTGGAAATGCGGTAGTGACCTCGTGCTCGAATTGCGGTACAACCACTACTCCGCTATGGAGAAGATCTCCCTTTGGGGAAACCATCTGTAATGCCTGTGGTTTATATTACAAGGCCCGTAATACAATCCGCCCTGTTTGGCTCAAGCGTAACTCATTCAAAAGACCCAAACATGTTGTGATTGCCCCTCGCATTCCTATCGTACCCCGTCTTGCTCCTGCTCCTGTCACAACAGTCGTACCAGACACACCCTCAGACAGCCTTATCTGTGCCAATTGTCAGACCACCACCACCCCACTCTGGAGAAGAGATGAAGGGGGACAGCCTATCTGTAATGCCTGTGGTCTCTATTTCAAACTACATAGTGTACAGCGTCCAATCACAATGAAGAGATCGACTATCAAGAGAAGAAAGAGAGTAACAGCAGCCAATCAGCCAGTGATCCATCGTCAATTGATACCCAAACAAGAAGATAAACGCCCTGATCTTAGACCCCTTTTGCCTACACCTACTGACACCTTCCTCCCATCACCCCCCATGCGTCCTACCAAGATTGCCTGTCTGTTGAATCCAGTGGAAGAACATTTACCCAGTCTCCCTTCTCCACCATGGATGTCCCATGATCTACCCTTATCTGATCACCCTTCCCTCTTCCATCCCACTGTATTGGAAGCACATCGTAACGAACTGAAAAGAGAAGTCACAACCCTCACTTCTCTTTTGTCTCGTACCACTGCAATGCTTCAAGATATTGATCATGTCATGGCAGTGACTCAATTAAAATAAATTTAAATCCATAATAAATGCATGTGAAATCATGTGAAATAGATACTATCTTACTGTGTGTGTGTGTGTGTGTGTGTGTATATACTTGACCCCCACCTTATTTCTCTCTCTCTCTCTCTCTCTTCTCTTACTCTTACTCTTCTCCTTTTTAATTATGGAATATGACTCAGCCATAAATAAGGCTTCCAGTGTCACTAGTATGACTAGCACCACAAGTACCAGCACCAATCATAGCTGGCTAGATGAAGAAGGTGAGTGTAATGATAGATTGAATGTTATTCATCAATTGAAAGATGTTCTCTATTAGTAAGTAACAGGGCAGAGTATAGACCTCATTTAACACATTCATATTAAAAAGGCCAATAATACCTATATCTACTCTACACCCATCTTCCTACAACATGGAGATCGAATCACAATACCCTCTATGGCCTATAAGAGACCGCATATGTCAAGAACAGAGGAAGAGAGAGAAGAGAGACCGGTGGAGGAAGTGAATGAGAAGAGAGTGAGCCATATAGCATCTGAACAGAAGAGAAGGAACACAATACGCACTGGATTCAAGGAGCTGACTGATATTATTCCCACACTGAAGAACATCAATAACTCCAAGAGCACCATTCTCTTCAAGGCAGTGGAGTATATACGATACATGGATAGACGGAATAGATCATTACGGGATAAACTGACCACATTACAGCATAGATTGAGTATAGAGATGGATATGAAGGAAGAGAAGAAACCTGATCAGTTCAGTCATCTTCCAATAGAGACCATATCTGCCCTGATGGCACATAAGAAACAAGAAAGGAAATTACGTCAACTTCAAGTACAACTGAGGTTACAACAAGAACTGCTTATCAAACATAACATTATGCCCCACACCCACTATGACATCACGTGAATACACGTCACCCTTATAAATACTCTAATATGATTGGTCTAATAAAAAGAAAGAAAAAATTGAAAAAAAAGAAAATAAAGAAATTCAGAAGATGGAAGCTCCTTTCCCTTTATATTTCAATTACGAGGCTTAGTGAAGGCTTATACTCTTGCTTTTCCTCTTTAGATAATTTAAGTAAACTTCAACTCCGGTTCAAAGAGGGAACAATAGAAACAGCTTAATATTTACAGATAAGGGAATACAGTTAAAGCATAAACACTCTCTATTATACCCTATATACTCTACTATGGCCCGTGTTCATTGCTTCAATAACAACACCGATAAACGACATCGAGAATATCAGTTGACAGAAGAACCCATCTTGACAGACACCACTACACTGCATGAAGAAAGCCATACTTTGGATGTAGATGCTATCGCGTCACCGTCATCGAGTAGAATAGAGTCTACTTCACCTGAACCTACTGAAATGAGTCTGACTAACCATCTCAGGTCAAGTAGTGCTGCACTCACAGCTGCATTACTACAGAATGCACACGGGAATATTGACGTTGTGGGTGCAGTGGCTGCTGCATTATCTGTGAAGCCAGGTAAATAGGAAATAGAACAGTCTACGTATAGAGATTGACCCCTTGTCATTTGTGTTTACAGAGTCTCTACATATGTTGAAAGAACCTGCTGAGCCCCCTATAGAACAGTCTAAACTGGAAATAGAGGAAAAGGAGTCATCTGATATGGTGGATGCTATGGACCAGGCTGCTGCTGCCACTGCATTACAGCTACTGGGATTATCACAGAGCAATAAGAAGGAGAAACAGAAGGAGGAGAAGAAGGATGAGAATGTGATGCTTATAGCCCAATATCCAGGCCTGACTTCTAATATGGATGAAATAGAAATGAATGAAGAAATGACTCAGGAATACAAACGAGGGACATGGACAAAGGAGGAGGATGAGCTACTGCTGGCGGGTATCAAGAAGTATGGCTATGGGAGATGGAAGGAGATTGCACAGTCAATTCCAGGGAGAAAAGGGAAGCAATTGAAACAACGATGGGACAATACATTGGCATCGAAATACGTGGATCAGGACTGGTTACGAAATAAGATACGCCATGAAGATGAATATCAGAAGAACAGTCCTCCCCCACCAGAGAAGGATGAGAAGGCATATAAGCTAATTGACTCCACGGACTGGAATGACATTGCACAGAAGATATCAGAGAAGGCAAAGGAGGGTGACCAATCAGCTATCGAAGCACTCCTGTCACAAGCACTGTTAGGAAGTATAGGTCAATCATCATCACATACCACTCCCCCCCCTCCTCCTCCCACACCTGCTCCCATCACAGCCAGTACACCCACCACACCACGGTCCGAAACATTCCCCTCTCCCTCCCTCAACTTCGCTGATGCCACTGCATTTGCTTTATACGCCCAACAACTCTCTCAACCCACTCAATCCCCGCTCAACAATCACACCTATTTCACATACGATACACCCCCTACTGATCATCCAAGAATCAAGCGACGTCGATCGGACCCTGCCCTCGCAGACACACAAAGTGCAGCCATGTCTATTTATGCATCTGCCACACCCATCACAACCACCGTCAATAACCAGACACAGACCGTTTACCCTTGTCTCTTTCCCAATTGTGGAAAGACATTCGCCCGCCTCTATAATCTCAAGAGTCATTCACGAACACATACAGACGATCGGCCTTATATCTGTCAATCATGCCAGGCTGCATTCAGTAGAAATCATGATTTGAAAAGACACTCTAAAATACATGGAGGGGATAAACCATATAAATGCAATGGGTGCAAAAAGAGCTTCTCAAGGTATGTATCTTCCTATGCTCATATTATGTTCCTTCCTATGCTCATATTATGTTCCTTCCTATGCTCATATTATGTTCCTTCCTATGCTCATATTATGTTGTTTTCTTAACCAATCATTCTCTTTCTCTTTTCCATTCAGGCTAGATGCACTTAAGAGACATAAAAGTAATCAAAGAAATAAACAAGGATGTATGGAAAGCTAAAGAAAAAGATGTGTTTCCCCCCACTTCCCTCTTTTTTTTTTAATTAAAAGAAATTACTTATGCCAAATATCGATAAGAACGTCTACATAAACAAATGGTTAGTCAAGTTATTGTAGACATCGTATCTTCTTACCTATCATTTTCACTTCTCTCCAAATATTCTCTATCGATTAATGCCTCAATACGCTTCTTGATCATGACTGGACTCGGCATGAACCTCGAACTTAGTTGTTTGGTGACTTCTGCAATCAATAAATTATGCTCCATCACTTTCCTATCCTTCATGATACGCACAATAGATGCCTCAATCTGATGATGACGCTCTTCATCCACTTTTGTCTGTGTCTTCTTTCGTTCACTCTCATTCTCCACCTTATTCGTGGCCACTGGTTGTATCTTGATACGTGCCATGGGACATGTGAAGTCTTCATTGAATCGATACATGCCCTTCTCTTTCTTCAATATCTTGTATTTGGCAGAAGCTAGTGAGATCAAGGTACGCTTAAGATCTGCTTCTGCTATCTGAGTTGTGTTCTGAATCTCCTCCAGTGAGAGTTGGTCTTGTTGGTTAAACAGAAGAAGGACGATCATGGCATAAGTCGATACATTCAACAGATGTTTCGATTTCTTGAAATGGCCGCGGAGATCTGCATTTCCCATCTGAGGTTGCCATGTCAGTCGTCGGCCGTTGTGTCGGGAGAAATAGAATTGCTCAAATGAAGTAGAGGCAGTGACAAGGATAGGTGGCATATTACATCTAGGTGAAGTCGAAAGATTCATGGGCCAGAAAGTGGATGTCAGTACAGTGACAGAGACATCAATGGGTAATTTATGGTCTATGCTTTTATCCAAGTGATCCTTGAAGTATCCGTTCATTTCAGAAGACAGTTTCATGTCATTAAACATGCCCTCTAACTTATTTGTGAATTGATATCCACACTCTCTCTAGATAATGAAAAGAGTGAATACATAAAAGGAGATAGAAACATGGATGATCATTGTCATAAATCACCTTTAGTTTAGATAACATGCCCCTTTCAGCATCATCGGATACACTTCTATTCAGTAGCAGTCGTTTAGCCAGATGTTGTTTATAATATCTCTCGAACACATCTTTATCCTGTAAGAATCTAAATAGAGTAATTGCCTTGTCGAGAATATCATCCACTTCATCCTCAGATTTCTAACATTGAAGGTTGATCAGTTCATATATAGTCTATCAACACAACAATCACTTACTCCTTTCAGATTCTTCTTGAGGTTCTCATCAATAAAGAGCGAGATGAATTCAGCCGCCCTTGAATTCTCATTGATGAACTTCTCAAATGTCTCATTGAATACAATCTGGAATGATTTGTCCTTATGAAATGCTAGTTCCAGTATCTTGTCACATTTATCCTGTATCTCCAATACATCCATCACCCATCGAATGGCCACATTGGAACCCTTGGCATCTTCTGCGATGATCTTGTTGATTTCTTCTCCTTTTCTTAATATGAATTGACTGATGTATTTTCTCATCTCATTCAGACCAGCTGATACGCGTGAAAATAGACTGTACATTCGAGAGAGATCTAAAGGGCAGAAATGAGTTATAGTGGGTACTTCTTCTGAATCATCTAGAACTGACCTCCATATTTATCCTCTGCTAACATCGTCTCTAAACCAGAGTGTTTCATCTATGGATAACAAAGATGAATACCTCTTATATTCACTCCTCATCCCTACTTACTTCCATGATTGTGTGTAAGTTGTTGGCTATCAGTTGTGTTTCCACAATAGACCTTATTTTGGGTTCAGTTGTATTCAATAAACAATGAACCGTACGTTCATATTCCTCCTCCAATCTTCTCTCTACCTTTTACCCATCTCATCAGTAAACAGCAATCAACTTCTCTCTTTCTTTTACCTTTCGCATGAATTCAGGTGAATCATAAGAGGATACCAGTTTTTGACTTTCAATCTGATAGAATCCAGTACTGACCTCTAAATATTCAGCTTCAAAATCCACAGCATAGACTGTATTGTTTGCCTGTGGATCATACAACTGAACCAGTATTGTCACTGCTGCCTTTAATGCACTTCTGTCAATCACATCCCCCTGTCTCTCTAACTGTACTTGATCCAACATGGCTGATATTAGGTGTTTCTGTATAGGATATTTATCTGATCGAATCACTTTATCACGGAATGCATTTGTTCCCATATCATAGAATCCAGGTAGATTATACTTGGGCAATCTATCATTCTTCATAGAATAAATCAAGTTATTCATTGCCCAGTGTATTCTTTTTACTTATTATACTTACTAGATAATGTAGCACTTTTAATATCAAGTCAAGTGCAGTGGTATAATCATCCCATATCTTCTTTACTGTCTTCAAAAAGGCTGCTCCTGTATCTGCTGTATTGGTGTCAGCAGAAGCATTGGCAAATGCAGGTACAATGTGTGTTTCTGCTACTTTCTCCAAGTACTGTGAAATCACCTTTTCTACATCCTGATAGAGTTGTTTACCATAGTGGTTGGCAGTTAACTTGTATGCAGTACGGTAGAGTTCTTCATAGGATAGTTTGATGGCTTGTTTCTGGAATATGACTTGTATCGCATTACTCAGTAATTTGAACCCTTCGTCGTAGTCGAGTGACACGTCCATGCCGTACTAAAGATAAATATTCAGTTGAAAGAAGTATCAAGCAGTTGTATGTTACTTTACCCTACTCTTTACAGGGCGAACTCTAGGCTTCTTTGACATTGGTTGAAGTATTTATTATTATGGGGGGGGTTGAAGAAAAGAAAGGGGGGATAAAAAAATATCAGAAGAGGTTTCGCAGGAAACACGTGATGAGAAGCATTGACAGGCAGGTGCTGGACCTGAAATCTCATTTCTGTGTAGATAGTCACTTCAAGGTGGGAATTCCTCTACTGGAAGATGCATTAAAGTTCATGCTATAAAGTAGATGTATGGGGATAGCACAGAAGGATTGGAATAATACTAATATTTGTGATGGCTTATTAGTTCATCTGGCTTAGATAGAACTCAGCTTTTCATGATGTTCTGTTTATTAATGATCATCTATATCTCTACTCTTGTTTGTGCACATGGGAAGTTTTGCATTTTGTACGGAAGAGGGCTCACTTATGATAGCCTTGAGGGGTCATTCAAGATTAGGAATTAAGACTGAGATCGATAGGCTTGCTGGATAGGGGGTTCATATTGAGCGTTCGGGAGACTCTATCAATTATTTGATTTTTGCCTGTTCTGCTTGACTTACAATTAGAAGGAGGTAGCAAAGGAATGAACTATCGCGCTATGCTGTTTTCATGTGAAGGGTGTGCATTCTGTCCACATGAGATATGCGATTTAGTTGATGGAGTTGGTAACATTTTTACCTACTTCAGCTGTAAGCTGGCCATCTGTACTTTGGCATCAAGAACTCTTAGTCCTCCCCTCTACTTTGGTAGAGTCCAAACTACTCAAGGTATAACTGAGAAGATTCCTATTAAGCTTATCCAATTGATATCACTGTTGGGGGGTCACTTCAAATATGTACCACATTTGGAGAATATCAAAGAGTTTAGAATGGTAGTCTTTCCTAGGACTGAAAGGGAGTGTAAGGTAGCAGTGTGTTTTAATTTTGTTATAAGGCTTCCTACAGAAGAAGAAGTAAGCCTAGGTATATGACAGGACCGACATCTTCTCTTTTTATTAAATGACCAAGTGCTATCCTTGTCAGTGGTTCTTGCCTATATGTCCATGTATTGGTGCCGGAGAGTGAGAAAGCTTTAACCTTATGATAATTAATCTTGGCATTTGAAACTCGCCTATATTGTTCTATCAGTGTTTGAAGGAGTAATAAGTTGTTTGGATCTCGAATAAGAACCAAGGCATCATCTGCGTAACATGGAACTTTTAATAGTCTCGATATGATCTTGTTCGATAGCCGGGTTTGATTTATCAGGTTCCTTACAGTATCTTTGAAAGGACGGTTCGTTGTTAATTGACCTAATGAACTGTTCAACAGATAGATTACATAAAATAACAAGATATCATAATCAATTTGTGGAGCAAACATTCAACACATGCCAAACCTCAAATAAATAAGACAATCTGACATAAGTTTCTAAGCATAGATAATTCTTTTGTTTATTATTCAATGTGTAAAGTGAAGTTATATTGAAATTGAAGGTTTAATAGCAGGAAATATAGCCATTATTTAATCAAGAATTTCAGAGAATAGCTTCAAAGTAGGCGTCCAATCCTTTGAATGATAATGCAGAAGTACTTATACTAGAGCGAATAATTTGGAAACTCACATCATTTAATTGAATTGAGAATAAAGGTAGGTGAGAGCTTTTCAGTGTCCAATCTACATAGCACGCATGAAAAATGTTAGGGGCATATATTGGGTTTAATATAATTTGGTATCGTTATTGAACCACAAATGAATCAAATGCTGAGAAAGAGAGCTTTATACAAAAACATGAGAGGGCAACCATAAGAAGATGATCTGAGCTGATAACATAAGGCGAGAGTGGTACTGAAAATATAGTAAGAAGACGACTAGAGATAATAAATAAATGATATCGCATGAGCCTGAGGACTGAAAAGTTGATTTAGGGGATAACGGTATGGTACAGCTAGCATTACAGTGACACCGGAGGAGATTCACTTGAATGGACAACTAGTTTTCCTCAGTGATAGATGATATAAACCCTGTGAATTCCACGGCAACTAATCGACATACAACCGGATTTCAATACATAAAAAAAACCACATGAATTGGGTTGCTGATGATTT
This sequence comes from Pilobolus umbonatus, assembly GCA_025528865.1. Lineage (NCBI taxonomy): Eukaryota > Fungi > Mucoromycota > Mucoromycetes > Mucorales > Pilobolaceae > Pilobolus > Pilobolus umbonatus. The sequence goes on from JAIXMH010000037.1 coordinate 63,908, forward strand.
TCCTAAACCGAATGCTTTGCATTGGACTATGGCTAGAATTAGACGATTTGAATATTGGCATAGCCGACAAGAATAACTTCACTATAACTAAACTGCATAGTTAAACTGAGATTAATGATGCACTACTAACTGAGGACTGAACTGAAAAAATTGATGATAATAACATTGAACTGCTAAGAGTAAAATTTCTACACCACCTAATACACTTTGCGAAATGGCTGAGGTGATACTTCCAACTTTTTGAGGATAAATTGCTGATACTGAATGACTAGAGATCTACTATGTCGAATGGCCAAGCTAATACTTCCATTATTCTGAGAGTCGATTGTTGAATGGCTGTGCTGATACTTCCACTATGCTGAGAATCCATTGCTGAAGCTGATCAAATAGTCATCGACAAATGTTGAATGGCTGTGCTGATATTTCCACTATGCTGAAAGTCCATTGTTGAAGCTGATCGATTATTCATCGACAATGTTGAATGGCTGTGCTGATACTTCAACTATGCTGAGAATCCATTGCTGAAGCTGATCGACTAGTCACTGACAATATTGAATGGCTGTGCTGATACTTCCACTATGCTGAAAGTCCATTGCTGAAGCTGATCGACTAGTCATCGACAAATGTTGAATGGCTGTGTTGATATTTCCACTATGCTGAGAATCCATTGTTGAATTTGGTAGTTTGATATTACATATGAACATCTTGCTATGTTGAGTTGTGATTTTGGCTGAAGAGAACTTCTAGGATAGTGATATGAATTGATTGACTACCTGATAATATATGATCGTGTTTGTATTTTATTATTGATAGTTTTCTTTCTTTATTCTTTTTTTTTTTTTTTTTTTTTCTAATCTATTTTTTTTATTCAAGCTAGTTGTTATTGAGATGATGCATGAATGTAGGATTGGTGTTATGCATTTTATTGCTCGACGACTATTATTGGCTGATATATTGTGGGGTAATGGTTGAGGTGAAGGTTGTGTTGTATTTACTGCTGATGATTGAATCTATAACTGATTATTTCTTGATTGCTAATGATTGTATTAATTGTTGACGACATATCCACTGCAGCGTTCTATATTTATTGTTGATGATTGTATTCATTGCTGATGTTGTAACTACTGTTGCTTACTGTATCCACTGTCGATGATTGTATTCATTGCTGACTCTATCCACTGTTAATGATTGTATCCATTGCTGACTTTATTCACTGCTGATTATTTTTTCATTGTTAATTGTCTTTATTACTGCCGATTGTATTGAATTTTTATATAACTGTGTATTTCATGTAGATTTGTATGTATCTATTCTGAAATGCGAGTGTGAGTGTGTGAGGGTGAGTGATTGTGAGTGAGTGAGTGAGTGTGGGTGTGAGTATGAGTGCGTCGGGGTGAGTGAGTGTTAGTGAGTGAGTGTGGGTGTGAGTGTGGGTGTGAGTGTGAGTGAGTGTGAGTGTGGGTGTGAGTGTGAGTGAGTGAGGGTGTGAGTGTGAGTGAGTGAGTGAATGTGTGTGAGTAAGTGAATGAGTGAGTAAGTGTGTGTGTAAGTATATATTCTATACTTCTGTTGTATAGTAAATGTGACTGTATATGTATGTGATTGTATAGCTGTTCATATTTCAGTTGGCTGTGGTTTGAGTGTTGATATAGAATTCTGGCATGGTAACAGTTTAAAGAAGAGTTTGTTTGTGATGAAGATGAAAGAAAAGAAGAAACAAGAAAGGACGATGAGAATGGCATTTTATAGACTTTTTCCCAAATTATTTGATTGGAAGAGATGAGCAGTCAAGGAATTACTTCTTTCATTAAAAACTACCTGGTATGAACATACTCAAATCTGTAGTGTTTTAAACAATAAGAATTTAAGGTGAATACGAAACTTGATCGGCTTGGATCGCAATAATTTCTATTATCGCCCATCTTACATCTGTGGAGAATGTTGATTATCAGATACGAGAGTGATGATATGTGGGTACAGTATCTACTTATTGTATGTACAGACCTAGTCTTGCTCAATAAAAATTTGATTTATTAGGTCATGAGACATAAGTTGATAGAGTATACTTCTCTCTGAATTTGTCAACTATAAGAGAAAATAGAGATTAATGGTGCTGATATTAGGAATCAGATAGCTAGTAAACGAACTGTAGATAGCATTTCTATTCATTGATTCCTGGTAGATGTCCATCTGGATTTATTATTCTATGCATGTAAATATAGATGGAAAGTTTATAGGCATAAGAAGTGTTGTATACAGACATCCATACAAGCCATCTTAGCAGTCCTTACTCAGATAGTCACTCAATTACTCTGAAACCTGTGCAGTTATAATCACTTATACTGTCACTATATAAACTGAATTCAATTATACTTAATAAACTCTCTCCTTCTGTTGAGTCCCGTCTTTATACTGTCCATTTAAAGATCCTTATATTTAATAAGAAGGTCTTATTAGGCTATGGTTTCTAGGAGATATATTTCCTCATGGGGTGTTGTGTCTTTATTCATCCTGCAATAGTATCATCTTCTATTAGGTTATTCATTACATTTCCAAAATAAAAAAGTTCTCTACCTCTTCAGCAATTGATATGAATACTCATTTGATTGATTCATGCTTATGAAACAGTTTAAAGTAATATATTGAGTATATTAGGATCATCTTACACCTTTTCTTCCTAATTGTATATGTAAACTGGTCTTGGTGTTTGATAGAGTACACATTTAATAGATTCATGCATATACAACAGTTTATAGAGTATACTGCACAATGTGGCATTATATAACTCTTATGCATCTCACTCATTTGTGTGATTGCCCTACTAGTAAGGAAAAATTACTAGTAAAAAATGAGATCCATCCGAACATGGACAAGAGACCAACAACTGTTTGTACGTAATCTGCCTATTGCAGTACTATGTATTATGAATATTCTGTTCTTACTCTCTTTATCATCTCAAGAAATAATTAAACGTATGTTACTGCTATTTTTATTGCTATGTTCACTACATTACTAAAATTCCTACACATGATAAAATTGATCCAAGCGTTATTTCTTCAGACTATATTAAGGAATTTACCAGATTAAGTAGTAGCAGAACAATGAAAAGAATTTGGATCATTTTTACCATACCACAGAAAGATAGAACTATTCAAAAGCAATCTCAATTCCAAGCAAGTGATTACTACGCAGTCAGTGAAATGAAAAAAAAAGTTGCATTGAGTATGGACCATGGTAAATATTCTTCTCATTATGATAGGTTCGGTTTATTTCAAAAGGAGAAGTGAGGGTAGACAGTCCAGACATGATGAGGTGGTTACACCGTGAAACCAATACAACGGATGGTAAAGAAGGTCAAATAGATATATATTTAGCAAGACCAAATAGAACAAATTACCTATGAGATAATGTTCAGCTAACAGTGAATAAAGTATATAGATTTTCTTATCTTCTTTATTACAAGGGGAATAAATGAATGCTTTATCGATCTGAAAACTATTTCTATGTGTGTAACAAGAGATTCGTGGTGTATCAATACATATAGATGCAGTGAATGTGTCAATATAGTATATAATTCAGGATATCATATTATGTGCCACCATTCACCATGGACAAATTATGGGTAGAATCTTATCATCATATAAATATGAATAAGATGAGATTGTACGAACTGAATGGAATCCGCAATAATTTCCTTATACTGGCTGATAAGCAGAAAGAACATTGAGACAGGGAACAACGTATACTTTACTTCCACGTAATAATAAGCTTTTTATTTGAAATTTATAAATAATACAGAGAACACATAACTAAGTTGCTTTGAATCATCAAAGCTCAGCATTATCAGATAGCTACTTACAACCAGATTGAGAACAATTGGTATAAATCTCGAGGGCAATAAACGATATCTCCTTCTGGCCGTTCTGATGCCCCGAAGGAAGATATTCGATAATTTGGCCAAAGTGCATATTGTACCACGAACGAAATGGAATACATGCTTATGTAAACCAAGATGATATGGATACCATGTATCTGCATATGCCAGATAATACAGAATAAGTCTAAACAAAGTATATAAGTAGGCATCTAACTAATTCTTTAATGGGTATATATTATTAATTAGACAACTCATTATTGAGCTCAGTTTATAAAAGTATACAACCGCGCCTTATACGCTCCCTGGGCAATCTATTAGTGTGAGCAGCAGCATATTCAAACAATTCTTGTATACCTTCTCCCGTTACAGCTGAACATTCAAAATGTTGATTTTTGAAAAATTTATTTGCTTCAGCCTGACCCTATATTACTAGAGATAAGTAGAAATCCTTTTTCTATTAATGTCATTGACTTACCTCTTCAGTTGAGAGCATCCGTTGAGTGTTTATTCCAAGATTCATATCTTGATATGCATTGTCTCTTAAATCCTTTTTACATCCAACTAATATAATAGATGATAACTGGAGGTATTGGCAGATTTCTAATATCCACTAATAAAGAAAGAGTGTCAGCTTCTTCTCTCCTCTCTATTGCTTACTCCTACCTCCTCAATTGCATCTTCTAGTGATTTGGGTAAATCAATAGCATAACACAGCAATATCACATCTATATCTGCATAGGAAGCACGACGACTTGCAGCATAACATTTTATATCTTTATTATAAGAGAGTATGAATGATATAAGTAGATAAAGTTTCAATCTCTTTCTATTATCACACCTGATGTATCCCATAGTGTCACTTTATACAGCTTATCATTCCATGTCAAATTGGCTACATAATGTTCAAATCCGGCAGGAATGGATGCCTATCAACAAACAATTCAGTATGTTATTGTACAATATATAGTATTGGTCTTACTTCTGGAAAGGTTCCATTGTTGATTCCAATCAATAAACTTGTCTTCCCACAGCCAGCATCACCCACAATCATTATCTTTTTCTCAACAGGGGTAGATTCCATTGATATTAAGGTATATAAGACAAAGAGTTGTGTAGTAGAGCAATGGGTTCACTCCCCATCTTATAAATAAATCTTGATAATTGTATATAGTTTAGTCAGTACTCATCTCAAAGCCAATTTCTAATATTAGAATTTAGTATCAATCAAAAATATAATTCACTGTATTATGATACACTAATTACACAACTGTCTAGTTTAGTAGCGATCATGGTGATACCAGGGAGGCTTTTGGTCTGTACTCTATGTTCTATTGGGTGGACAGCTGAGTGTGCCGCTATTAATTTTGGCTTATTGTGACAGTAGAACGGAGGGGTAATGTTCTGTATGAATATGACAGGAAAGAAGTGAGATAGCTATTTATCACCTGTCAATGTTCTCAATTGTTGTGATTCATCATGCTAAGCCGGCAGATAAAAATAACAACCCCATTATACCTACACTCCATTCATGAGCAGTCTCTAATTTATTGTTGTATTCACAGAACTCATCTAAGCTCTGGGTAAAATTTGGATAGATAACAGTTTTTATTTGGTAGCAAGGTACGTATTTAATAATTGTTTGGTTGATTCTGAGCGTTATTGCCAGTAAATGTGGTACTATTGTACTGACTATTAAACTGAAGTTCTTGCTTATTTGTCCACATCGAGTTACGGCTAGTGACAGGTACAGCAGATTGTCTTTTACGACGAATGAAAAAGAAGATACCTGCAGAAACAAAGGCAAGACCCTGTATATATATATAAAACAGTTATTACTTAATCAATCGCTTAAATAAAATTTAAGAATTTACGATAATAGAACATGTAACTCCTATGATTGTGGATGTGTTACTCGTGCTTGAGTCAGAAGTGGGATCCAATTGTGACGAGTCCTCTGTATTTCCGAGATCATTCTTGGTATTATTATTTCCGGCTGAAGAGACCACAGGATGAATATTAGACATAGTAGTATTAACAGGAATATTAGCTACAGTGGGTTTTTCGGGGCCAGTGTACGTATAGTCATGATTAAACTTAATATGGTTCAGATCGGATACATCCAATACCAGTACATCATTTTGACTGGTACCAATGACATATCCAAACAGAATGAAAAGCTTATCTTGTACAAGGACAGCTAATCAAACAGAATCCAGAATAATTCAACAAGAGTAAATCAAAGGCTTTTCCCTTCTAATTACCTGAGTGACCATATCTATTTGGATAAGCAATAGCAGAGTCATCCAAACCACACTTTTTCCAGACCCTTGTGTCAAGATCAAGCAAATGACAGTACTCTATTTCAATGAGTTATATATGAGCATGTAGTTGAATACACTAGTTATCTCTAATTTACCTCCAGCCAAGGGTAATCCACCATACAGCAAGACTGTTTTACCATCGGCCACTAAAACATCAAGTCAATAAAAACAACTACTTGTAATGAATGGTTTATCGCTTACATAATGTAGTAGTATGTTCTGCACGATTAGATGGAATATCACCTGTGCAGCTGTACTTTGTCCATGTGTAAGAAGGGAACTGAACAGAATGGATCTCCTTGAATGAAACAAACTGATGCTGAAGTTTGGGATCAAGATAGTACCCCCCAAAATAATAAGCTGTGTCTTGAACAGAGGAATAAATGGATGATTGGTATGAGAATACCGAGGGATCCTGGTTAACTGCAGTAGTAATGGTATTCCAGCTCTTGAAAATGGAAATAGAAAGGACGTTCAATATCAATAAAATGGATGTCTTTATCACATAATAAGTTACTTACAAGTGTCTTCATATCAAAGGAAGCTAAATGCGTGAACCCAATATCATGACCATTTCCATGACTAATAGATTTACTTGGATATTGAACACCATCTACTACCAATGCCTGGGTCCCTGTGTGCCTAAGAAAGAGAATCAGAAGCAAGCAGGAGGGATAAATGTGATCCCACACTTACTGTGATATTCCACCAAAGAAGATATACTTATCTAATGAAGACACATAACACATTGACCCTTTATATCTAACCATTCTATTTAGTCCTAGTGATCAATGCATCTACTTGAACTACTTACATCTGACCATGACCTGGCCCTTCATAATCAGGTAAAGAGGCCCAAGTATCTGTAATTGCATCATACTCAATGAATGAATCTTGTAATGGTACAGTACCATAATTAAACCCTCCTTGCATCAGCATCTTAGTATGATCAGATGTAGAGATACGTTGGAATGACTTTCTAAACTGGAAATCCACCTTGCCTTTGTTGACAGGAGCAGAAACCCATGCACTGGATAGAGATGTCACAGATAGTGGTTGTCTATTCTGGACAGGTAAATAGTAAAAGTCCTCTGTAGTAGAAGAACTGTAACCTCCATAACAATAAATTCGGTCTACCAGGTAATCACAGTCTATCACAATCATGTCAACACAGACCATTCTCTTTATTAAATTAACCCTTACATTCATTGATTCTCTGGGTAGGAATCTGTTCAGCAAATACACTGCTTACTCCTGCTAATAGTAAGCAATTGAATAATCTCATAATGAATAGAAAGAAGATCAGTAGAAGGTGAAGAAGAGTCAAATAGTCTGATTTAATTAACCATGTACAACACCCATTGTTCATGCACACATTTCTAGTAAATTGTAATAATTCATTTAATGTCACACCACTCATTCTTAGTCTTGACAGAGCACGCCAATCAACTGGCCACAGAATTGAGGAAGGATGCAAGTTGTGTTCCACTAACATGTTTTCTGCCATTGTTTGGATTAACTGCCGTGCTGTGATTGAATATCTCCCCTTTCATTATTTAATAAGTCGGGTATTTTGATGAATCCAGCTTATATGTGGCATAGTGGCCCTATATATATATATATATGTGTGTGTGTGTCAGTTCGTAATTGACCTTATTATGTGGTGATATCAACCTTACTTTCTCACACTCCTTTAATATCACTTTACTACGCACAAGTACATTGAGGCATTCGATCACTTTATACTGTGGCATCTTACTCTCTGCCACAATAGATTTGATAACCAACCCTTCTGGATGTAACTGTAACACCTTGAGTATTGTTTCCATAAAGACCACATATTGCTATCACAAAGAAAATAAATAAACAAGTTGGATGGACTCCCTTAAACTTACTGTCTGTTCTCTGTATTTCAGTGGTAAATCACCAACCACTTTACGAATATTGATCTAATCAATAAAGTTTAAAGATCAATCCTAGACTTCTGAACTGAACTCACCTTAGCTGTTCGTTTAACAGCGGATGGAGCCAGTTTACGTCTCTTGGCAGTGGGTATCTGGACAGGTACTTCAACAGGTATACTCTCATATCGATTAATATGGTCATCAGAAAATGTCTATGAACAGAATGAGTACATTTCTCTATCCAATTGTCTATTATTTACTTCTTTCCATTCGAGTGTGGCATCCACTGCTGTCATTCCAAATAAGAAAGCACTGAATGACTGGTTGAAAGAAGTAAGCGAGTCATGTACTTCTTTTAGTCTAGTGAATTGGTTATGCAGAGTGGTGAGTTTCTTGTTCACATTTATTATGGGTGAAGCCAACTCTTCAAAACTACGATTCATATTGTATAATTAAGATAACCCATTTCCCCCCATTTTTTTATTTTAAATGAATGAAAAAAAAACAAACAGGTGTGTACTTAGGGTACTGTGAACTAGTGGGTAAGATCTTGGGCAATAGTATAACGGGAGGGGTTTAGGCATCCCTCAGTTTCCCCCTTATTTGCCACTCTTTTTCTTCACTCTCACCTTTTTCATACATACACATATATATAATACAAGTCTAAACTCACACTCTATCTCTTGCTTTGTCTTGTATTCCCATAAATCAATTTCTTCCCTTTGTTTGTGTATTATTTGGTGGGAGGACGATCAAGTATCTTGACTGTAGGACGAGGTTTAGAAGGTGAATCTGTCTTCTTTCTTCTTGTTCTACCTTCTTTGGGTTTATCCGCTGGTTTATCTGCTGGTTTCTCAGTTGGTTTATCAGCCGTCTCTTTTTTATCTTCCTTCTTCCTTCTGGTACGATCCCTTCTTGGTTTCTTCTGTTCAGTGGGTGGAGTCTGCTCCGGCTTATTATTATTGTTGTTGTTGTTTCTTCTACGTGAATTACTACCATTGTTGTTCTTCTTGGGTTTAATGGCTGCTTGTGCTGCTTTCAATGCTCTCAGGTGATCCAATAGAGGTGTAGTTTTGGGCTTATTAGCCAATTCAGCAGCCAATGTTTGTGCTGAAGAGTATGATTCAGTATAGACAAAAAAGAAGAGGAAAGGCTCTTGTTTACTTACCAGTGACCATGGCTATCCTGTTCTCCAATCTTTCAATCTGAGTCAACCCATCTGCATTGTCATTCTTTTGATCCAATGGATCCTCTGCTTCTGCCTTTAATGACTCCACAAAGTCCAAATAATCCTGGTCTTGGTCGATCGTCCCTTGTCTTGAATTTGTTACCTTTGATTCTTTCGGTACTTTCTGATAAGGAGCGAATTCAACCACTGCTCTGCCCTCATTGCCTATATAACATATGGATGAGTTCATTCTATGAATACCAGAGTGCTCTCTCTCATTCTTTACCTTGACTGTCTACAAATACATGCCCATCATATCCCTGATGAAAGGCAATCACAGCTTCCATGGTTTTAAAGTGGAAATAAGCACGAGAAAAGACACTCTCTTTTGCTTTACTGGAGTATAGGGTCAATAGGCATATCCACCAGTTGTTTGTCTCTATCTATTACCTTTTACTCAGCTTCCCAGGTACAAATAGACTATAGTCTACAGACTCTTCAGTCACCCATGGCTTCACTGAATTCATAAACACTTGTTCAGGCAGATTAGGTGGCAATCTTCTGACTACAACCTTAGTCTTGAGTTTGCTCTTGCGGGAATATCTCTTCTTCTTCTTTGGTCTGTCTCTCTTCTTTCTCTTTGACTTCTCAGGCTTGGTGTCTACTTTGGGTGTATCTGACGACATGATTTTAAACAAGGGAAGAGTGAGAGAAGGGAAAAACAAAGAGGGGGTGTATTTAATGACAACCGGAGTTTCATCTCCCTTTTTTTTTTCCTCTTTCTCTTCTGCTATTATGTCACTGAAAGCATCTGCCAGGGAACTTGTCACTTCCACCAAGGAACTCAAGAGAATAGTGCGTCAACAAGTACTGAAAACACTCACTAAAGTACATACATCCGAACTCAAAACACAATGTATGTCTGTCCACTGGAATACCATCCACTCTTTTCTTACCCCCTTGTTTAGCTGACCTTATATTCCAGAACTTATTGAAATTGGAGGTATTCGAGAAGAGTAGAAATGTCAGTGTTTACTTGAGTAAACCTTATTCAGAGGTCATTACTACCAATATCATCACTTATCTATGCTCATCAGGTAAAACAAAACACACTCTATTGGGTAACTTCTCACATTCTATTACAGGCAAGACATGTTATATTCCTCGTTGTGATGGGGACACTATGGAAATGGTCAAACTGAATGGACTCGAGGACTTCCATTCCTTGACTATCAATAAGTGGAATATACCTGAACCTTCATTGGAGGAAGAGAGGGAAATAGGTGAGAGAGAGGGAGAAATGCTTTTTTTATGTGTGTGTTTGACATCCTTCTATTTAGCTACTCAATTAGATATCATTCTTGTGCCTGGTGTGGCATTTGATTTACAAAAGAACAGAATTGGGCATGGAAAAGGGTAGAGTTTCTCTAGTGGTACATAGAGGACAGAGATTGATGTCTATTCTATTACAGTTATTATGATAAATACATTCAAAAGTGTAATCAATATGCAGATGAACATCAGATAAGCAGACCAAAGACAGGTAATTGCCATTCATTCCCAAACACTCTGACTTTCACTCACTCACTCAGAACAGTGGGTCTCGCATTGACGGAGCAACTGATCGGGCCAGGCAGGATTCCTATGGAAGACACAGATCAAACACTAGACTATGTTATCACTCCTGATAAAGTGTTGTAAGAATGGAAATATATATGTTTTTTATTTATTTATTATTAGTATTATTATTTTATCGTGATACTCTGTCCTTCAAGTGTTGTAAGAACTGCTGATAACTCATGACATTATCTGTTCTATCTTCCACCAGATGAGACAAGAACCACAGTCTCAAGAAAGGATCTCCATCTTCCTTCACCAGATAAAGGGTTGGGTAATAATTACCTCTTCTCATCTCTCTAATCTTTCCTACCAATGTATTGATCTTCCTGTTCAGGGGAGTCTCCAGTACAGGTAAAGTGATCTTGCCACCCTTAAGACCCTCATAAGACTGGACATCAAATAAGTCCATACATAACTGAGGCACCACATTGCGACCCACCCATAAATAGATATTCTGTCCATTCTCCAGTAGATAGCATCCATGGACTTGTAAGTTCTCTGATGTCAGGTTGAGTGCAGGTGGGAAGATCACGCCCTGCTCACCTATCTCACCTGCTTCAGCAGGCATGTTATGTAACGAGTACAGATTGGCATACAAGTAAGGAATCAATAATTGAATAGGCATTGTGTTCAGAAGATTCATGGCATTCACACGCATATCACTGGGTACTTGGGAACTCTGTCTTAATCCATCATGCTTGATCAGACATAAGCATAACAGAGGTAAGAGCTTGAGGTTATCGGGGAACGACAGTTGGGCCACTGACCCTTGGGCACTACCGAGTACTTGGGATTTGTATACACTCATCAAGTCTACTAGTTTATTGATAATGGCTTCACGAGCATCATCCAGTTTAGAAGTCAATGCACGCTCGACAGCTGATAAAAAAAAAGAGTGAGCTTATTTCTCACTACTTTGCTTGTTGTTTCGTTTTTTACCTTTCACTGCTAAGTAGGCTGTGATGGCCTGTTGATTGGCACTTGCATAGATCTCAGAAATCGAGTTACAGACAGGTAAACACATGGTGATCACCCTTATTCTTCTCTCTCCTGTACAAGATGTATGTAACAAAGCAGTCTGGAAACACACAGTGGGTACCTTCAGATCATCTTCCATAGCCACTTCAATCACATAGTCCTGGTCTCTAGGTACATTAGGTAATGCCAATAGATCAGAAGATCGGATAAAGAAGTTTCCATGGAATGCACTCATTCTCAACCCACGAGAAGCACGTATACGAATCACAGCCTCTAATCCGATCTGTTCAGCTACCAACTCACTGAACTCATGGGCGAATTTGATGGCATCTTCTGTTCGACCTGCATTGAATCCAGGATAATAGTATGTTTGCCCACCTGTATAATGAGGAATACAACTGAGGGTAGCGACATCAGAGTACTGACCACCAAAGATAATCATATCACAAGCGACTTGAGAACGAGAACAGTCAACAGCGAATGTTTTGTAGAATGGCGAAGCTGCATTGAGAAGAGAAGTCTCTTTGGATGTACCGAGTAATTTGATATCTTCACGGGGCTTGAGTGTACCTGGACCTGTATTGGGTAAAGTAGATTGTAAACAAATGATCTTACCACCCACTGCAGACTAAAGTGAAAAATGAGAGAGGGATGAGCTTCCTTTGTTTCCTTTGTGTTTCCAATTTGTTATTACCAATAATTGGTGGGCTGCTTGGAGTGCTGATCCAAGTGCATTGCTCACATTCACTGTATCCTTAAACATCTCAGGTAATCTCGTCAATAGAGTCTTCACTTGTTCCATAGACTCTGTTAAGTTCACCAATAAATCCGTGGGTCGAGGTAAATATATATCATCCAGATCAGATACAACCATCATACGGGGTTCGTTTAATCCGGCATTCAGGTCATAGAAGTGCAGTGATGAGTCAACAGTGATGATGGCAACTCGAGTTCTGTTCTCTGCATTAGGTATCCTGTCCAATGAATCCAATAAAGTACGTGCAGCAGTAGCCACCATGCCGGATTGAATAGATGCAAATGAGACATCAATGATAAATACATAAGAAGGAGCTTGAGGAGGTCGAACCTATAAACACCATGTTAAATAGTCATGCCAATGATATCAAGACCACTCTCTATTTACCATGTATTCAGTGGGTGCTACAAACTCAACACAACCATAGTTCAATTCAGGTCTCTTCCACCTATCAGCTGGTTGTTGTGTATGATTATCATAATCAAATGCAGCAGGAACATCATTCAATAAGAAGCACATATTACACTTCCATCTCTGAGCACCTTCAACAAAGGTCACAAATGGGTTGATATAAGTACGGCATCGACGACACCTAGCAATCACACTGTCTCTTACTACAGGAACAGGTTCCTAATAGTCTTCCATTGTTAAACAATAGCTATATAAACTCTAAAATCAACTTACATCGCCTTCTTTCAGACTACGATAAGGAGCAATGACAAGTGCAAAGGGTAATTTGGATTTCTTCAATAGAGATTCGGTAGCAGGAATAGCATTGATAGTTGCACATTGATAAGAAGGATCACAGTTGATAAAAGGCGATTCTGTCACCGATATCTACAAAGAAAGACACCAATAAAGAAGAGGTTTTAATATCACTTTCCAGACATAAGAAGAGTAATCACTCACGTTAGGAGGTAAATGAATAGATGGGCCATTCGAACTAAGATCAGCTATCATGGGCCTATTTCCCAACAAAGAGACGCTCGGCATCACCTAAACAAACAAAGGAAAACAGATAAACTTACCTGTTCAATTCCAATTTGTATATACTTACGCTGAGTGTATTCAGTCCACTCATCTGGTTTGTCAATTCAGCCACTGGATCCTGGGAATACGCGTTATAGGGTTGAGTGTATCTTGGAGACATAGGAGGAGGTTGATCACCTGTATAGGCTTTCGTGATTTGTTCTGGATACATTCGTTTTCTTCTGTGGTGGTCCATAGTGGGTGACTGAGGAGTTGTATCGACAAGTGCGGGAGAAGCCATAGGACTTTTGGTAGCGGGTGAAGGAACAGGAGAGGGACGAGGGCGATACACGGGACGTACACCAGGTGAAGCAGGACGAGCCATACCATACATAGGAGCTTGTTGCTGGTACAATGCAGGTGAACCTTGTGCTGGGTATCCTTGTTGTGATGGATATCCTGGTGTACCTGGTGTAGATACTTGCTGTGGTGGATATCCTGGTGTGCCTGGTGTCGATACTTGTTGTGCTGGGTATCCTGGTGTGCCTGGCTGTACTGGTGCACCTGGCTGCACTGGATATCCTGGTTGAGGTGGGTAGGATGACTGGAATCCCGGTCGAGGTGTGCCTGATGAAGGACGAAATCCTTGAGACTGTGGTCTAAATGGCCTTTGTGGGTTTCCTGCAACAGGCTGCATGGTTATTTGATAAATAAAAAAAAAGGGAAGTGGAGAGTTCACTTTTCTTTTTATTTATTATTTTGAAACTTCGCTTTTACTCTTCTTTTTTTATATAGAATGAGCAAAATAATGCCCTTTTGATGACGAGAAGAGCACTTATTGGATTAAAGTCAACAAGTATTTCAATGTCCGAATACGACAATCACACCAACATCACGTGGTTCAAGCAGTTTTATCCAAACAAAGAAGGGGAGGGGGGTTTTTTATTCTGTATTTTGGGAGAAGGGGGGAAATCTAAATATATAACAATAAACTCTATATTCTCTTTAATCAAAGCGAATCTTGGTGGCCTTTTTGGGTTCTTCTCCTGTGTCTTTATAGAATGCACCATATGCACTGTGTGTCTTCTTCTTGACAGTGGTTCCAAATGCCATTAAATCATCTGGCACGTTCATATTTGCTTGTTTGAGTACATTAATCAATTCACCTGAATGGGCTTTATCTTCAGGAGTGAAGAAAGTATAAGCAGTTCCTTTCTTTCCTCCACGACCAGTACGTCCAATACGATGAATATAGGCTTCAATGGTAAGAGGGAAAGTGAGGTTGACAACATACTCGACATCAGGAATATCCAAACCACGAGCAGCTACATCAGTGGCAATCATCAGTGGAGTAGTGCCACTCTTGAATGACTCGAGTGCTTCATTTCTCTGTTGTTGATTCTTGTCACCATGGATACCACACACATTGAAGCCATTGTACTTGAGAGAGTTCTCAACACGAATAGCTTCCTTCTTATACAGGGCAAAGATCAAGACACGATTGGTACGTGACTTGTGGATCTTCTTTAATAAGTCCAACAGATGTCTCTCTTTGTCTCTTGGGTTCTGGATCACTGTCACGATCTGTTGAATGTTACTGGAAGCAGAGAGTTCAGCAGATCCAATAGTGACTCTCATGGGGCGATTGAGGAAATCACTGGCCAATTTACGTACACTTTCAGGCCAAGTAGCAGAGAACATGAGTGTCTGACGGGACTTGGGTGTTTGATCGATAATGGCTCTGATGTCTTTCTCGAATCCATCATCCAACATACGATCTGCTTCATCCAATACCAAGAATGAGATCTGACTGAGATCACAGCTTCCGTCATTGATCAAATCGATCAGACGACCAGGAGTAGCCACCACAATATCCACACCATTGTTGAATGCAGCACGTTGAGGATCTTTACTGACACCACCATAGACACAAATAGACTTGACACCCATCAATTTACCTGCTGATTCTGCCTGTTCTGCACTCTGCATGGCCAATTCACGTGTGGGAGACACAACCAACATGATAGGATTGCCATGTTGTCCTTTATTCTCTTTGACCTTACTGGCAATATGTACTAATCCGGGAATAGTGAAAGCGAGAGTCTTACCAGATCCAGTCTCGGCAATACCCACAATATCACGACCAGAGAGTGTGATAGGCCAGGTAGCTGCTTGAATAGGTGTGGGTTTATCAAATCCTTTGACGATATCCATCATGTTATCAGGAAGACCGGCTTGACTGAATTCGAGAATAGGACGAAGAGTGAGGTCACCTTTGATATCGATCTCGTTGTCTTTGAGGTAACTGTCAATGGTTGATTGAGGAACAGCATTAAGAGAAGTGGAAGGTGTGTATTTGTAATTAGCGAGGATCTCCACTACTTTCTCATCGATCACTTTGTCTTCTTTCTTCATCTTCTTCTCTTTCTTTCCCTTCTTCTTACTGTCTACTTCATCAATGGCCTTTCTTTTCTATAGAAGAAGTTGAGTAATAAAACATGGATAGGATGAACAGCCGAATTTACCTTGTCTGATTTACCCATTGTTTATGAATGTTTCTTGGAGAGAGATTCAGAAGACAAGAAAAAAACTTTTTTATTTTAATATCTATTTTTGTGACTTTTCTTTACCCGCCACAGTTTATTCTATAGCCCCTCTTTTATTTCCCCCTCTAAACAAACACATGAATAAGAAACACCAGTTAGAGGATATTCTAGCTGATAATGTGTCTATTATGGATACAGACGACACCAATGAGGAGACGAATATTGAACCAGAAGCAGCAGAAGGGTTCTGTGTAGAGTGTAAAGACCAAGAGGTAAGTGGGAAGCAAGGAAGTAAGGACTCCCAGTCACTCATACACACTCATCAGGCTGATATGTTCTGTATTCAATGCAAAGAGTCCTTCTGTGAAGTATGTTATGGTAAGACAGAAAAGAACAGAATAAAACAAACAAGAGAGGTGATAACAGTGTGTTAGGTATGATTCATAGAACAGGCAAGAGAGCTCACCATGAACATAAAGTGTTCTCTGTTCAGAAGTCTTCTATACCCAAGAAAGATACAAAAGAATCACAGCCAGAAACAGTGAGTAAAATAGAGGACACTTTCAAGCTCTTATTCTGAACTTGGTTCATAGGTGACCAAAATGCCTGTTCAGTTACCTGCCTTTGATATTGGAGAATTCATGGAGAATAGAACCAAGTTTATCCCATTGCGTCTACAGATGGAAGAGAGAAAATACCTTCGATTGTAACTATAAGTGTATTTTGTGTGGTGTTATTATTGACTTGTTTTGTTATATTAGATTGGAAGCAGCATTGAATGTGACAGAATACACTGGTAAACACATTGGATAATAAAGATAGAAGTAGCTTTATTGATATTGTTTATGCAGACAAGATTGATGATCCCAGCACAACGGGTAAAGCGAAAAGAACGGTGAATCAGATCAAGGAATTATGTGCTATTTTGACAGGTATCATATTTGCATGCGATTATAAACGAGGACAAGAGCTATTTGCAGAGAGAAGCTTCGAAGAGAATGAGCGTCTATTTCAGAAGATATTCGAGATTGGACGTCGACACAAGATTATGAACCCGGAGAAGATGAGAACAGCCTATGGTAAACTCATGTACTTGTTATCAGTAAGTAACAGATATGTCTGTTATCAGCACGGTTATTGATGATCTGTCTATGAATCAAGGATTCTATGATTCCTGAAGTAAAGGAGATGTTGGGATTTGACTGTGTGATTCCTATCAGAACAGTGTATGATTACTTGAATGAAAGACATGGACTGTCGATATTACATGAAGATATCATTTTAATAGCCACAAGAGAGATCATTCCTGAAGGCAAGACCCGAACAAAGATTCAGTCAGAAATCAAGGGAAAGGAGAGGAGTATTGAGCAGTTGAGTAGAAAGTATCAGTCCAAGTATCTATCATGTGATGAAATTAGACACTGCTTATACAGTATAGGAGACAATGATGCCTATTTAAGAGCAAACAGGTATTAGAAAAAGAAGCAGAGAGAAGCTATAATGATTGATTACTGAATATGTCTCTATAACAACAGAGATCCCTGTGAGAAGATGATCCGGTATCTTGAGAAGCACTTTGCATCCACTCATGCTGAACCCAATTTCTCACTCTCCATTGCATCAGGTACACAGGGTCATCGATTGAGTCATAATCATGAGACACAGTATATCTATGTGAATCAGACATTGAAACTATGGAGGGAGATATTGAATGATATGTTCAAACTATGGACACTGGCAGACCAGGATCTGTTGTCTCCTCATAACCCTTATCGATTATCACAGACAGGTCAGGGATTACATAGAATACAGCCATGTCCTGCTGTCTCTAGAGAGATGCATCGTACCCTCTTCAAAGCTCAGAAGAAGGCTGGCACATGGATTGGAAGCAGTGTGATTCATTTGGGTGATAAGAATGTGCCCAATGCACTCATGTTCATAGACAAAGTAAGGAGGAAAAAGAAACCAAATATACTTGTACTGATAAACAACTTCACACATAGTATAACCAAGTAGCACGTATTCTGAATCCTATTTGTATTACTATTGATAGAATAGATGAATTAGGAAAGAATGAAGGCATCCGTCAGCTGATAGAGAAGAAGTTTGGTAGTTTGGATGACTGCAAAAAGACCATTTTATGTGACTTCTTCAGGTTTGCATTTGATGGATCAGGAGCAGATAACTTCTATGATGCAGGAAGCTGTATTGATGGTAGATTAACATCAGCCTGGAATTGTAAGCATTGACTCTATGCGTGGAAATACCTTGATTGACTGTATTTATTATAGGGTGTTCACAAATAGAACAGAAGCCTTACTTCTTTGTCTTCTTATTGGCAGTAAGTACACACACACACACACACTAATATCATTGATCAATGGCTAATAACTGGATGAATAGGGATTTGCTGGATTTGACGGTGGTGCTTGGTAAATCAATAAAAGGGAGGGAACAAACAAGTCCTCCTGAATGATCAACTTTCCCTCATTGTCAATTGCCAATTATGGCTCCACACAGACCTTTTGTTTCATTTTAAGTACATATAAACAAATAAAAGAAGCACTTATCTCTTTCACTTCTATTTGTACTCAATGAATAAGTAACTATAAGACTGAATGAATCGATTTGGTGTTGGATCATTGAATAACTCTTTTATATAGCTATCACATTGTATTAGAAGCCGCACCTGCTCTCTCATTGGAGACTATTCATAGTGACAGCATGACATATTTGAATCAAGGTAAGAAATGAGTGTTATTTCATCAGAGGGGAATGCTCATTGTATGCGTAGGACAATGTTATCATATGACATTGAATAGCCATGATAACAGATATGTGACAACTACACTGGTATTGACATTTCATGAAGAGAGGCATCGTATGCAGGAATATGAACTCTGGTCATGCTGGGCAACACATCAACCCCATGCCAATGTATTTGACATCAGTAAGTGTAGAAGCCATCTAATGGTCTCCCTATGTATGTATTCATGTACTCTTATTCGCCAGTCCTCCATCAGTCAGTGGGTATCTATAATCTACACCGAGAGTGCTTCAATCGTATCTCATTTCAGTGGAAACAACAGGCTGTATTGGGCATCCAATTCAACTGTCTCTCTACTGATTTCACTTATGCAAAGGGAGTCAAGGGGATTGCACTCAGTTTAACTGCATTAACAGAGGGTGGTTGTTTGAGCAGTAAAATAAGACTATTCCGTGACAAAGTAAGTGCAGAATAAAACTCATTCTGGAAGGGGAATAAAGGACCAAATCAATAATTACAAACAATATAGGGATCAGAGAGGAAACACAGGGAAGATGCTAGACAACTACAGAAATATGTCAACACTCATATCAAGAGTCCAGCCTATACACAGCTCCTATGAACTCTCTTTATTCCCTTTCGTTGCTCAGTAGTGACTATGTGCATTTGTGCTGTGTGTGCATCTATCTATCTATGTGTGTGTGTGTGTGTGTGTGTGTGTGTGTGTTTGTGTGTATGTGCGTCAATGTGTGTATTTGATTTGTGTGTGTATAAAGTTGTTGAGTCGATATTAATAAGTATTATCTTTTAATTAAACAAAGTTAAAAAGTCATTGTCTTTTTATCTATTTATTTAGTTTGTCTTGAAATAATCCAAAAGAACGTTCATGGCTTCAGACTCTTCTCCAAAGTCAGTAACGGCAACACAAGAACAACCAACCACCTTACGGGCGTTTCCTTCACGATCGATCTTACAGAGACCGGCCCATTCACCTAACTTCTTGGCATCAGAAACCTTGATCAAGTTAATCTTGTGTTCTGTGCAAAGGGCTTCAATGAGCTTAATGTATTCAGACTCGGTACAAGATTCACAGAGAACAGCTAAATGAGCTTGACGTCTATATGTATATATCAGTACCAACCCCCCTTCTTCTTTCCTCTGCCTTCTTACCTGTCTAAAGCCTTAACAGCTTGCTTCAAACCACGAGCAAGACCATCGTGAATCAAAGCACGACGAAGAACTTCCTGGAGGGCTTCTTCAACTGACATTTGTCCAGAAGAAGTGGCTTCAACAGCAACTTCGACTTCTTGGGAATCAATCATAACTTCATCATCAGCAGACATCCTGTTTTTAAATGACAAAGTGTTAGTGCTTTCTATTGGGATGGATGGATGGATGGTTTGTTTACTTTGGATGGATTTGGCTTTGGTTAGAAGGTAAAAAAAAAGAGAAAGGGAATTAATCTATTTAATTGGGGGCCCTTTGTTTGGAGGAGCGAGAAAAAAAAAATCTTAGAGCCCTTGGACTATCAATTGAATGTCCACGTCCCCCCAATTTGAAAAATAAATAAGGGGATTTTCAGTGGATAATGTCTCCTTCTTCTATTTCTTATTTAATCAACACAGTATGTTCTCTGAATTTGGAAATATCAGGCGTAGACCTCTGGTTACTTATAAGAGACGACCTCTGTATGAGAATAAGATAATCAAGCCTTCTTACTCCAGTTCATCTTCTGCTTCAACTGAAACAGTCAAAGATGTCTTTGATTTGCCTGAAGAAGTGTGTTCACAGGTTGAGATACGAGTGGCCAGTATTCAGCAGAAGAAGACCTATAAGAAGAAGAAGTCACCACCACGTACGAGTAGAGAACAAGAGAGTATGATAGAACAAGGGAAAGAGCAAAAGAAGAGAGAACATAGACAGCGTATGAAGCCAGAAATTATAGAGAATAAAAAACACATAGAAAGAAAAGTGCCTGCACATTTATCACCCATATTCACCACTAATATACTCAATATGGCACACAGTAGTAGTACACATACTATCAACATACGCACAATCAATACACTCAACAACAATAGAGATGGTAATATACATGGTAGTAATACACATTATAGTGATACACATGGTGGAGACATATATGGCAGTAATACTCACAATATCAGCACACATAACATCCACACAGACACCATCAGTAAACACTCCATTAGTACACATCACATCAACACACACTCTATTAGTACTCACTCTAGTGGTACTCACTCCATCAACACACATCCTATCCACACTTACCCTCTCAACACCCACCCTATCAACGCCCACCCTATTAATACTCACTCTATCAATACTCACTCTATCAACACCCACTCTATCAATGCAAACACTATAGACACACATACTCCTATTATCATTAATGACACCATTTCTAATTCACTCAATACATCTAGTACATATCCATCCCATTCACCCTCATCCTTGTACATACCACATAAACAACCATTAAAAAGGAAACTAGTCAGTCAATTGAAGAGTGCAAGTGGCACCATCTCCAGTTCCTCCTTTGACATGCTATCTGATGAAGAAGACATGTGCATTCCACTGCCAGAGAAGGAAAGAAGTGTGACGCCAGAACTCAGCTATGAGGCACGTATGGAATTGGCATTGGATCAGATGACAAGAGAAGAAGACACCCTCAGTCAACGCCCAGTCTATGAACCACTCAACAAGGTAAACAATGTCAGATTGACCTACGCAAAAAGGAAATAAAATAAATAGTATTTATTGCTGTTGTTGTTGTTGTTGTTGCCAATAAGACTGCATATACTCTTCACATGTCTCTTTAGTGCCTTCTGGATGATCTAATTGCCATCCCATTTGCACCTTGAGTAATCGAGCTACTTGTGGCCCTGGTCTGATATTGAGTAAGGAAGTCATTCGTTTACCATCTATCAGTGGTTTCCACAGATAACATTCCTCTAATTGGTATTGATGGACTTGGTGGAGAAGTGCCTCATAACGAGTCACTATTTCTTGCTCTTCCCCTGTGAGTAGTTCAGTCACAAGACTCAGTCTGACTGCTGTTGACCAGATAGCACCCACATCACGTATGAATCCACCTACTTCAGATCGACTGATTGGGTGTATTAAGTTGTCTCTGGACATACTCTTTATATGTGGAATGACACGGAATATAGTGGCTATGGTATTGGCACATGCATTGCTTGTCTAAGGGCAGAGAATAATGAATGGGTGTGTTATACAATAACAAGAAGTGATACTCTACCTTAATGGAATCACGTAGTACAAGCATCACACCAGATACCAATTTATGCTTCACTTCACACATCACATTCAAATAAGGCAAAGCACTTGCACCCAAGTAAAGTGTCCTCTTCTCATTTGCATTTGTCACTCCTAATGAAGACTGGAGGTGACAGAGCCTAATAGAAGAAGTATTATTCAGTCATCAGCGATATCCCATATTCTCTTCATTACCATTCTACTTTCTTGGCTGCTTTTAATGCAATGGTGGTATCTGTGACTGCTCCTTCCTTAATATCAGGTGGTGGTGCTAATATACAAGAATACAGATCCAAGTCCTGTATTAACTGCAATGACAATACTGGATGTGGGCCTACAATCATCTTCTCAAACTCTATTCCTATTCTCTCTCTGCTTATTTTAGTCAATAAGGCATGCTTGATGGTCTCTGATTGGGCTGCCTGGACCAATTCAGGCACCATATCAAATTGGAATCGACTGGCAAATCTCACACATCGAATCACACGTAATGGATCATCTTTGAATGTCTCAAATGGGGGTAAAGGCGTACGAATCAAGCCTTGTTCCAGGTCAGAAATACCCTTTTGTTTGTATTGAACAGTGAGTAAGATGTTAGAAGAGATGGTTGACGGTTACCTTTTTGGTGAAGTCCTCTACTGTATGTGTATGTACATTATAGAATAAACTATTGATGGTGATATCTCTTCTATAGGCATCTTCCCGGGGAGATCCAAATGCCTGTAAAATCCATATGAGTCACAGTGCAGAGGAGTAGTACAGATTTACTTACTACATTACTAGGTATTCTGCTGTTTTCATCATATACTTCTGTGCGCAGATTACAGAAGTCGATTTCCAGTCCAAATAACTTGGTGGTGGCAGTCTCCAAGTGCTTGGACTTCTCTGGATTACTGTCTATTTTGGATATAGTGCGTACAGGCACACCCTGACTTGATAGATACTGGTTGACATAGTTGGCAAATTCATATCCCATCATATCATTAATAGCAATATCCAAGTCATGACACTCTTTCCCCAGTAACTAACGAAGAATAGAGTGAATATAGGATATTGAAGATCTCTCTCTGCTTACTTTATCCCTCACCCAGCCTCCAGCTATTCTAGACTGAATGACAGGTAATTCAGGGCGTTCCCTTGATATCAAAGTAGACACACCTTGAAGCAGAGTACAGATATCCTGTTCTTTCTTGTTCAGCTCTACTGTCATGCGTGTTCCATATTTAGAAAGACCATAGCTCTTTTGACTCATTGCTCGAATACTACGGTAAATGAACATCCTATTAATTTTTTTTATTGTTGATTGTTATTTTTTAATTTCAATATCACATGATCAACTCCTACGTGTTTGATTTTTAATATTTTTCCCTTTTATTTATTCAACCCCCCCTTTTCCCCCCCTTTTCAACAACTATTTAAAAAGAAGATGTTTATTGTTAACTGGTTCTGGGATGTTTTATCCTCATTGGGTAAATAACAAGAACAAAAGGATGTTGTATTCAAATAATAAACGCGTTGACTAGGATTATTGAATAAGAATGCCAAGATTCTCTTTCTGGGTCTTGATAATGCAGGCAAAACAACTCTTTTACATATGTTGAAGAATGACCGTTTAGCTACATTACAACCCACTCTTCATCCAAGTAAGTCTATAGTGCGTAATGTTTATCATCTACTGACCACATTGACATCCAGCATCTGAGGAGCTATCTATTGGTAATGTCAAGTTCACTACTTATGATCTGGGAGGTCATATCCAGGCTCGTCGATTATGGAGAGATTATTTCCCTGAAGTGGGTGGTATTGTATTCTTAGTGGACTGTGCTGACCATTCTCGTTTCTCGGAAGCCAAGGCAGAATTAGATGTAAAATAGCATCCTATTAATATTAGATAGAATCAGATGACTTAAATATTTTCATTAACAGGCTCTATTGGCTATTGAACAACTATCCAAAGTACCCTTCCTTATCTTGGGTAATAAGATTGATGCACCAGGTGCTGTAAGTGAAGATCAACTTAGACATGAGTTGGGTTTATTCCAGACAACTGGCAAGGTAAGAGAAAACAGATAGACAAGGGATATAGAATGAGGAGATTTACATGTTATATTAGGGTAAAGTGCCTTTGACTGGTATCCGCCCTATTGAAGTCTTTATGTGTTCAGTAGTAATGAGACAAGGTTACGGTGATGGTTTCCGTTGGTTATCACAATATGTTTAAAGGAGATATAAGATATAATAATAAAAAAGAAGCATAAATGGATGAGCCATGTTTGAGTAGAGATAGTGTGTATGAGGATTAGTGCAAATACACTACGTAAGGGAGACTTCATGGTCTGGAATTAGGTAATCATTTCCAAAGTCAGTTGTCAGTGACTGTGTATAGCCCACTGAGTGGTGGAATACAGATATGAATGTAAAACTCAACATATAGGGTTCTATTCTTTCTGCTGGGATAGGTAAATTGTATGTCGAATCCTCATACATCTGTTGACGAAGATGTGATACATGCTCTCTGAGTTACGCTTTACTTTCCTTTTGTATGATAATATAATATAAGTAATAAAGAATAGTATAATTCATATCCTTCATCCCTTTCTATGCTATGCACCGTGGTATATAATAATGAAGCAAATGGCATGAAACTCACGTACCCGCCAAGACCTACACCCAAGAAGAAGTCGACTCACTCGCCCGAGCCATTGCTCAACAGATCAGACTTGGAGAAAGAACAAGACAAGACAAAGGAGGAAACCAACTTCCAGAGGAAATCCGTGAAGAGTTGGATAATTCCACTCCCCAAGAACTACGGGACACCCTTAAAAAAGACAACCGAGAAGTATCTGTCTACGAACATGGAGAATGGACCAACCAACACATCAACAAGAGCTTTATCCCTGAGCTCAAGAGATATCAAATGGATGCACACCAACATGTCACAGAAAAATACAGGGATGCAGACGGAGTCAGGATCCAGTCCAGAGCTGGAACCGAGATATTCGAGCAACTTGTACACCTCAGAGACAATGGAGGAATCGACGGTAACTCAGAAAGAGAATCAATTGAACAACTCAGACGAATTACCATATACGGTTCTGTCACTGGTAAAATCATGGATCAAGAAGCCAAAGAAATTGCAACAAAGGCTCTCCGATTACCAAGCAAGCCTCGAACACCTCGAAACTCAAGCAGAGGACGAAAGGAATAAGACAATGACCTTCTCTCAAGAGTTCGTGGAGACGCTCAACAACGCAAGATTCGAACAGCAACTTCTTAGACACTCATCAGGATTCAACAGACGAGGAAATTTCCAACAATCGACATTCAGAAGGAATAGAGGAAATGGATTTGGACGTGGATTCACCAAGTTTAGAGGCAGAAGAGAAAGAAGACAATCTTTTTTTGAAGGAGGCAAGAGTAGAATCCATCAGCCATCATTCCCATAACAACACCAACAACACCAACAACAGCAGAACCTACCAGAGCAACACTAACAACATCAGTGGAGATTGTACAGAACAATCAGAACAACACTCGGCATACATCAACAATCAACAAGGCTTATCCAATACACAGATCGACAACATCTACACAGTATCATCAGATGGAATACAGCCTGGAGGCAGATTATCAGTTTTCAAGAAGAATTGGGAATCACTAATATCTCACCCTTGGCCTTTCTCAATAATCACCAATAGATACAGAATCTAATGGAACAGTACATCTATTCCTTGTAGAGCCACACCAATGAGGATGAACCAAGAAGATCAGCAGCAGTGGATCTAGCAGTAGAGAAGTTTGTATCATCAGGAATAATAGAGATCTCATCATCACAGAACAAAGATTACCTTTCTCACTTTTTTACTATTCAGGAACCAACGAAGAGGTGACCCATTTTAGATTGCCGCCAGATCAATCAGTTTGTACAATGCCATCACTTCAAGATGGAAGGTATCCCTGCATTAAGGGACATAATAGACGAGAAGGATTTTATTTGCAAAATAGATCTCAAAGTCGCCTATGTAGTAGTTCCGATTCACGAAGCATCCAGACCATATCTAACATTTCAACACAGGAGAACGGTATTCCAAGAAAGGAAATTAGCCTTTGGACTCAGTGCAGTTCCGAGAATCTTTACCAAACTAATGAGGTATGCGATTGAACCTTTGAGGAAGTCAGGTGTGCGACTGGTATACTACCTAGACCACATCTGTATCATAGTTGAAGAAACGAAGAAGGTCAACAAGAAAATCATTCAACACTTAACTCAACTTGAATTTATCATCAACTACCAGAAGAGAGATTTGGAAGCCAGCAACATTCAGGATTTTCTCGGATTCACCTTCAATACCAAGACAATGCGGATATCAGTACCATTACCAAAGTTGAAGAAGATTTTTACGCGAATTCGTCAATTGAAAACATCCTTGGTTATGAGGAAGACAGTGACACGCAGGTGGATTGCCAGCTTATCGTGGAAAATGACTTCAGTAATACCAGCGATAGGAGAGGCATTACTGCACATCAGGTATTTACAACGGGATCTTGGCCAGGAGTCTGAAACATCACAGGCAGAACTGGGAGAGTTCATGTCTAATATTACAGGAAAGACTTATGGAACTGAATTGGTGGGAAGATCGGTCGAAGACGAAGAATGGACTACCGATACACAATATGGAGATGTTGCCGAAAGTCAACATTTATGCGGATGCCTCGGATAAAGGATGGGGAATCAGCTCACCCATCATGGAAACTGCCGGATATTGGAAGCCAGAAGAAAAAGAACTCTCGATAAATGTGAGAGAGTTAATGATATTAGTTTTTGCATTGAAAATGCATGGATAAAAATTCCAAGGCTCAACAATCAAGATATATTCGGGCAGCATCACCGCACTAAAATACGTGAAGCACTCAGATGGAACAGCCTCATTCATTCTCCAAAAATTAACAGTTCAAGCTCAAGAACTATGCAACCAATATCATTTAACACTCCAGCACCATCATATAACAAGAGTACAATACATAAGAGCAGATCAACTGAACAGGAGAAAGATTCCACTATACGAATCACAGTTACCGAGAAGATGGTTCAATTACCTGGTGAAGACTTGGGGCCCCTCGAAGATCGACGCATTTGTGGCAAGACACAAAACAAAGTTGAAGAGGTACTAGAGTTTACTACCGGATTCAATGGCAGAAAATACGGATGCATTTTCACAGAGATGTCCAAAAAGGGAATTCACCTACATCGTCAATGGAAATTGATTTCAAGAGTACTACAGAAAATACAGAAGGACAGGGTTCAAGAAGCGGCACTAGTGACACCCTGTTGGACAACTCAATACTGGTGGCCTATGCTATTGAAGATGGATCACTTAGAGAAGACATGGTAGATGAAGATCAACAGAAAATAGACACTGATAGCATGGAAATTATAAACTCAAACAGGATCTCCTTTGGTGTGAGTGAATAAACAGCAGTATTCCATTCAAAGGCAGATAGAATCAGCACCAAGAAAGTTTATGATTACGCTTGGACAAGATAGAAAAAATGGTGTGCAAACAGAATACAGTGGTGGGTGAGGCCGGATGAATACAGTGTTTTAACTGTTTTAACTGTTTTACAGTTCCTAATGGACAATAATCCCACATCATTACAATTACTAAACGGTCTTCCGTCCTCGATTGCATCAGTATTCAAAGTTATTTACCCTGAAAAGATACTAATTGCTGAGCAACCTCTTATTGCTTCATTTTTCCTGCTAAAAGACAATCAGAAGTAAATATTCCTTCAGAGGAAGCTCTTGAAACATGGGACTTAGATACTCTATTAACTTATATCCGACCTGGGACGCCAGACAATGACCAACTGGACTTGACTACACTTCAATCGAAAACAATTATCTTATTGTGCATTGCTACAATGTGGAGACCACGCTCAGATATTGGCCGCCTACAGCATAGAGATGTAATTGCACATTTGATAGATGGGCAATTAGAAGAATACGCTATACATTCAAGAACTCGAAAGGAGGCACAACATAAGCACAAAGATTGGCCCCACTGATGAACTCATCCTTTGCCCAGTAAGAACACTTCAATCTTTCCTAAAGAAAACGAAGCAAATGAGGCTTTCCCTACCAGAAAATATCATACACTCTTTCTTGCATATCTGAACTATCCCGAGAAGACTACCTCCGTAAAACCGGGCACTGTTTCTAACTGGGTCTTCCAAACCATGAAAGCTGCCTGTATACCCTCATAATTGAAAGCTTATTCAATCATATCAGCCTTCAGCAACAAGGCTATGATAAAGGGAAACTCGATTAATATTGTGAAAGAACACGCAAACTGGAGTCTGAATTCCAACACCTTCAAACGGGCTTGTAGCATCAGTGCATATCGCGCTTCTTCTGTTTAGTAAATATCACAAAATATATCTTCAGTAAGTATCACACTTTATCTGTTTAGCAAATACCATACTTCATCTTTTCAGTCAATAGCACACGTCATCCGTATGGTAAGTATCACACTTTGACTTTTCAGTGAATATCGCATTTTATCTCTTCAGTTAAGTATCCTGCTCCATCCCTTCAGTAAATACCACACTTTATCTGTTCGTTAAATATCGCACCCTTTCCATCAGTAAGTACCGACTTTATCTATTCAGTATATTATCGTACTTTATCCCTCGAGTCAGTATCCCACTTCACCTCTCAGTCAGTATGCCAGTTCGATTCTTCAGTAAATATCACATTTCTTCTCTTCAATTAATATCTCTCTCTGTTTCTTCAGTTACTATTACACTTCATTTCCTCAGTAAGTAAGACTCTTCAACTCTTAAGTAAGTACCCCATTTCATAGATTGAAAGTATAGGTGGAACATAAAAAAAGAAATAGAACTAAATCACGTGACAGTGTTTATTTCAAGTGGAAATAAGTGTATAGATATAGAGATTCTCGTAAAGATATAAGAAGATTAAAAAACGTACATCAAATTACACACCTATCCCAGCGGAAAAAAAGTCCGTTTAAATGTTTATTCAAAACCCAGTATCAAGACCTGGTTCATGCATTTGGGACAATGAATACGGTGTGGCCCAATCTGTTCCAACTGCATATGAACATTTCCACATGTTGAAATGAGAGCGTGGGGAAGACTGCAAATGGTCATCCCCAAACTTAACTTATCTATCAAGTGTGACCCTAGTTACATTGAAAAAGGTAAATAATGGAATGGGGTAGTTTGCACTGTAAACATATATAGTAAGTTACTATTTATGGACAATGCATAGATGTTTAATGTGTGTGTGTGTGTGTGTATGTATGTATGTGTGTGTATGCGTGTGTGTATGTGTATGTGTGTGTATGTGTGTGCATGTATATATGTATGGGTATTTATGGGTATATATGCATAGATGCATGTGTATATATATATATACATACACCCTTTACTCTCCATTTACATACCACGCATACTCTCTATATAAACACACTCACATCTTATAATAAGCCTTATATAAATATATATGTGGTATTTATATCAATAACTCTAATTACAATACAACAATAAATATTAATAAATTGGGAATTACTATAGACAGTACATGAAAAGCGGGGTAGTATTGTATCAACCTTAATTATTACTGTAAACTGCCCCATATAAATAAATTACAATTGACGGAACCCAATTCCATTATAAGTATTTATATGGGTTAAGACTACAATGAATATATATATATATAAATACATTATCAATTGAAGGTTATCTCCTATTATAGAATATACATATATAAATACCCTTTCGACCCTACCCTGCTCTTCTCTTCCATATACTCCTATCTTTTTCTATCTCTATGGTTACTGCTATGGATACCTCTCTACAACGACCATACCAATGTGATTTCTGTCACAAATCATTCTGTCGCTTGGAACATAAAGTACGCCATGTCCGTACACATACAGGGGAGAAGCCTCATCGATGTACATATCCTCAATGTGATAAAAGATTTGCTCGATCCGATGAACTGGGCCGCCACATACGAGTCCATACAGCCCCCCCTTCCATTCTCCTCCAGAGAAGAAGAAAGATCCGCCGATACAGCCACTCTTCTAAACCTCGATCTACTGATGATGAAGAAGCCTACCTTAAACAACAACAACACTGTTCTATTCTAAGGTTTATGCATCCTAATTATGCCACTCCCATCCATAATCCATCTCCCATACAACAAAAGGCACGTATCAGTCCATACAGACAATCACCCACTGCTAAATTAAATCATTGTCCTACACCCCATTGTTTCAAGTCCTTTTGGAGAAGAGGTCAATTGGCTCGACATATTGAAAAACAACATGGTGTGTTACTCTCATTAGAAGAACTGGAGGATGAAGAAAAATTGGTTCAGTTGTTCCAAATGACACCTCCCACTGTAGACCCACATTATCTACCACCTGTACACCACTTCCAGGAGAATTCATATCGATTACCGTCTATTAAATCATTATTGATCATGCATGATTCATAATGAACATATACTTATACCATCTGTACATATTATAAACACACACACACACACACACATATATATATATATATAGTATACAAATAATAAAAATATAATAAGATCTATTCTCTTATATAAATATATATACCTAATAAGGAAATTGTCATATTTACTTGGTTACGGCAAGGGGCATATGTATCCATAGAAACCATCTCCCCATCTAAGAATTTATACTCACTCTTGTTTCTCCCGATCTCTATTAAGTCATGATTAACTCAAGATATAAAAAAATCAATCTCAATTGACTAACAAGGTATTCCCGCCATTTCAGTTTGTGCATGGTAACATTGTTACTACCAGAAATCAGAGACTCAATATTTGTGTTTCTCTGGTCAGAACTTAATATTCTTTGAATGACAGAGAAGATGTTATTGTATAGGCCATTTATAAGTGGAATAACCCCTTGAGAATATACTCTGGTATTTCACTGGTAGCATTCCCAAAGACAATAGGCAGCATCCCAAAGACAATAAGCATCACCCGATAGTCTACTCATATCACCGAGTGTCTAACTACCATTTGTGAACATTGTTACTAATGAGAAGATGATAATGACAGTAATCTCCAAATATAGTTGACCATTTACCCCTTGACTCTTTCTATTGGTTAATAGACTACTACATCCAATGAATATCTAGACAATAACAACTAGAAATAGAAGTGCACGCTTATGTTTTATTGTCACCATTTGGAAGGTGGATCCATTTTGTTTATAGGTAATCACGGGATGAGTTGTTTGAGTATGATTTATTTCTCCTGTCTTCTTCCTTTGCATTTGCCTTTAACTCTTTCCACAGTGTTTCTTTCTGCATACTTGCTTTACACAGTTTATTACGAGCACCTTGTAGACGACTCATATACTCATTACTATAATTGATATTTTCCTATACGCAATCCAGTCAGTCAACATGTTATTGAAGTAGGGGTTCTCTATTTACCAACAGTAATTCCTTCACTCTCTTCACAATCTCCCTTGCCTCTACATCTATTTCTTCTTCTTTTGTAGATGGTGAATCTATATTAGCCTCTAGCTGAGCAGGTTCCAATGGATCAACCACACTTGAATTAGACAGGGTGGCTGCTGCTGCATTGGCTGCCTCTTTATCTTCTTTGTATCTTTTCCTTTGTTCTACTGTTCTATCAAAGGAGAGATCCAAATAACGTGGATCATCATGGTGAAGAATAGTAGACAGTCTGCACAATATCTTATTGAAGTTCTTTTCTCCCTCAATAAATTCCATGGAGGTCTTGGCCAGTGTGTCTATTTGAGTAGACCGAATGATACGTCGAAGAGCTGGTCGACGAACAATGTCAGTGGGTACTTCAATAGGACTCAGGATATCTAAGTTTGATCATGATGAGTATTCAGTGATTAGAAATCAGTCTTGAATTCACCTTCAATATTTATGAGTGTGTAGGGATCCTCTTCTTCATCAGATACATCTTCAATGCCTTTTCTCTTTCTCTTAATCACCGTTCTCTTCTTACCCCCTTTCATAAACTGATTATAGTATTAAGTCAAAGAGGGTTCTATTCTTAACTCATGACACTTTATATTTACCTCTGCTTCTTCTGCTAGTGATTTAGGTGCTCTTAATTTATTTCCTCCAAACTGTGATTCAGAAGTCCCCCATTTCTTCAGTAAACAAAATAAAAAAAAAGGTTAAGGATAATACTTGTTAAGAGAGATTAGTAATGAAATGATGCAGAAGAAAAAAAAAGGATATGTTTATATCCTCTGTTATGAGGAACCAAGCCAATTTGATCATTGTCGCTGTCGTCTTCATCCTGTATCCAACGAGCAGAAGGTGGTGTGTTCATCATTGAATTGGAGTCCATCCCTGTAACTTTTAGACTAATAAATAATAGTGTGTGTATGTGAGAGAGAGAGAGAGAGAGAGAATGAAAAATAAAATAAAAAAGTATTGAACCCCGTCATTAATGCGTTGTTTTGAGTGTTGTTGGGTGGAGTGTAATGAGTGTGTGTGTGTGTGTGTGTTGGGGGGCAAATAAACGATAAATCAGTCACTCAGGGGAGTGGGTGGAGTTTGATTTGGTCAAAGAGTGGGAAGACATCCACTACTGAGAATATATATCATTTTGGATTTAATGGCAGAGTTCGCATACTATGATGGTTGTATGGATATATAGCATATCTATAAATGCATAGAGTATATCTCTATTTGAGTGTATTCCGTTATTGCTAGATGCTGGATCTACTGTCTATTTTATGCTGTGCAACAACAAACATGCTCACTGTCAATTTAGAATAGAAGGGAGCATTATTCTTATATTTGTTACACTCTTTACAGAACTATGAACAATAGAGAGTAAATCATCCAACTTTATTGGCACTTACTTGGTAATAGCAACCACTACTCTAACACACAGCCCATCAAATATTATAGAATATACCAAACAAAAGAAGGTAATCAAGGGCAATGAGTATACTTTATATCTATATATATTTATAGAATATAGTCAGATTTATATAAGTATACCCTTTCCCCTGTAAAATTAAGCCTTAATAGTGATAACAGGGATGTCAATAAGGATGGTCCAGGGTCCTCATATTACTAGATAAGCATGTTTTCAGTAAGAACCTTATCATATTCACCCATCTCATTGTCATACCTTCTATACTTCTATTAAGGGTAATCATTGAATATCAGAAACTGTTGCAATCAAGTTCTATAGCATTAAAAAAGAGTTTCTTCTGTATCAGCACACCGGAGTTGAGATGCAGTTGGAATAATTGACAGCCACTTTCTTTGCCACTTATTCACTGGAGATGCTATACTTCTGGCAAGCTATCTTGCAAAGATTGATGATACAGGAGAGTGTTAGGACTGGTATCTTTATAGGAAGTACATTGAGAAATCACAGGCACATCTGTGAAAGTTACTGAAGCTCAGTAGTGTTATATCACTGCTGTCACCATGTGCGGTATATGAATACATTGTCTTGGAACTAGTATCTGTATAATGGTCTGATACTTAACCTCTGCTATCTGATCCCTTGGAAAAGAGTCTCAATACCCTAAGGATAATGTTGAACGAAGGTATGCACCTTCTAAAGTCACACTAGAATCTTTTTTTCAATACTATATTCATTACACCTGTTAGTATTGACATTCATGATTTGTATTTCTACAAATGGATTCATTGGAATAGCCTTTCCTTCAAGACGTGTGATAAACTGCTGAATCCAACATGGTATGTAGCATCATTATGTGTATTGTACAGGATTTCTAGCAAAGATTTCCTTGGTGATTGCTATACTCGCCAAAGATTATTGAAAAAGGTAGCTTGATGCGCTTTTTTATCTTATCATATATATATTCCTCAATGATGTTAACCGATCGATGAAACAGCCATATCTTCACAGACCAAGATGTATGATGAGAATACGAAGCGGACTTGTCATTAGAAATTGCAGCAGATTATTTATTAAAAGTTCTCTATCATGAATCGACATAGAGGTGTGCCTAACTGTTCAATCTATTCCTATGCTTATTCAGCATCTTCTTTCTATTGACTCTATACAGCCACTCACAATTTTAACCCATTGTCCAACAAGTGTTTGAAGAACAGCCTGTGCTTATAATAATTTGCTAGATATGTCATTACACGATTACTACTCGATTAGGCAAAAGAGTACAATAAACGATATTAATTTTTATAAATTGATAAAAACGTGTCTGGATCGGACATTAGAAATTGGATAATATCTCCCCCCTTGAACAATGACAAAGTTATGGTGAAATACTGTTTCCATAGTGCACTATTGCCTAGCAATATTAATTATGAGTTACTGTTCAAATGAAGGTAAGCGGTTCATCTTTGAATCTGGATAGTGTATAAGTGTCCCAAATAAATAATCACACTATTACGCTTATAGGAAGTACAATAAAAATAGAATTATTTACATATAAAGATTATTGAGAATTGACATTGATTGTATGTATAACATCAAACATCCAAACTGAGCTACCCTCCCCATAACTGAGTTTATTTATTTTTTTATTCCATCTATTTTGACTTTTAGGCTTCATCCAAACTCCCCCTTTTTCTTTTCTCCCTTTCATATAAATATAATTTCATAGCTTGATGTTATTTGATCGGTATAGAAACAAGAATAAAGACAAGAAGAAGTCAAGTCTGGCTACTGCATTCTTCAAGCGCTTTCCAACTATTCGCAAAAAGACAAAAGAGGAGCCAGTCGAGCCACCTCCTCGTCCTTCTATTTCCTTACCACACATCCCACTCACGCACCCCACCAAACGATATTCGGTGGATACACCTATTTCGTCTACAGTTATTCACAACGACAGTACATATCCATTTTCTCTCACCAGTAAGAAGACTGATCTCACATTAGATGAAGATGAGCGAACCAAGTTGAATAAGGTGATTGGACAACTGAAGTTATATGATCCTGGTTACCTATTGGATCAATTAGGAGACAAACCAACCCCCCATTGTTCCTATAGTCTCCAACATACCCATAGCCAACCCATTATCACTCGACATCGATCAGAGTCCGTTCCTAGTTTAGTACACACTGCCGGCCAACCACTAAAACCTCATGATCTGGTGAGTCTATTAAAAGAGTCAAAATGTGTGATGCTGATTGATGTACGACACACGGCTAGTTACCAAAAAAGACACATTCGTGGTTCATTGAATGTCAAC
The DNA here is from genome assembly GCA_025528865.1 of Pilobolus umbonatus. Taxonomy (NCBI): domain Eukaryota; kingdom Fungi; phylum Mucoromycota; class Mucoromycetes; order Mucorales; family Pilobolaceae; genus Pilobolus; species Pilobolus umbonatus. The sequence goes on from JAIXMH010000037.1 coordinate 99,375, forward strand.
CTACCCTCACTTCTCATCAAACGATATCAACGTGGGAACGTCTCGAACTTCAACCTGGAGAACTTCATTACGACACCTGAAGAAAAGGAAATGTATATCCAACAGCAGCACCAGCCGACACTGTGGGTGGTGTATGATGATCACATGAACGACAGTACCTCACAAGCATGGACACTCATCCATGTCTTACTCAGAACAATACCCACAATCTATTACCTTGAAGGTGGATTTCAGGCATTCAAAGACGAAGATTGGATTCAACACTCGATTGTGCCCAGAAGATCCATCAGTTATACCATGGGTGAATCAAAATCAGATCTCTATAAACGCACACACACCTTGTTCAGTTTAGATACACAGGCTGCTCGTGTCAATAATGCTCATGCGCTGGCTCGCAGAAGTAATAACCAGAAATCACTCAATAGAGTCAAGGAAGATGACGATACACCTTTAACAGACACAGAGTTCATCGTATCTGAGATCCTGCCTGGATTTCTCTTTGTAGGACCAGAAATAGAAACAGAGGATCAGGCAAGTCAGCTGAAATCAAGGAGTATCAAGAGAGTGTTGAATATGGCAGAAGAGTGTGAGGATCAGGGGCTAAAGTTGCTTGAAGTTAAATATAGGAAGATGAATGTCAAAGATTCAGTTGAAATGTTGAATATGGAAGTCATTATGATGGAAGCAGTGCAATATATAGGTATAATAAAAAGAAATTTAATAAACCGGGTGATAAAATAAATACCTAATTTGAATAATAGAGGAAGCCAAATATGATCATGAGCCTATATATGTTCATTGCAAAGCAGGAAAATCACGCTCCATTACAGCTATATTGGCCTATCTAATTACATCTGAACATTGGACACTGAAAAAAGCATATCGGCATGTCATTCAAGCCAGACCTTCAATGTCACCCAATATTGGATTCATATCTGAACTCATTAAATTGGAGAATAAAGTACATGGTGGTGTCAGTAGTTTCTTATCTACTGATTGGCAAGTTTGATTTCTTTCTTTATTTTGTGCATATATATGAGTGTGTGCGTGTGTGCGTGTGTGTGTGTGTTTGTATATATTATATATATATATATATCATTTTTTTCTTATATAAAGTCCTTGAAGTGAGTCAGTTTGCAGTGTTTGTCATTACATGTACCACCATTTGCCTCGTAAATACAAAGGACATTGGATGCTGGTATATGTGCAGAAGAAACACCTAAACGATTAGCAGCAGGTTCATATGGACGATAATAAGCCTATATTTATATAAAAGAGAGTCAATCAATGGTATAATTTCTATATATCTATATACTGTCTTAACTGAATAGCCAATTGATTCCTTCTTATCAGATTCCTTCTTTTTGAGAACCTATAAATGAAGTTATAAGCTCATGAAACTTAATGATACATGCAAGGAACTCATCCACAACTTACACTTGACTGATCATTCTAATTAGAAAGAAGAATAAGTATATGTATAGATGTATGTACATTAATCTAGTTATTTGTTACCTTTTGGGGTATAGATTCGCCATATAATTCAATATCATCGTATGAAGGTGATAATGGCATGCCTTCGTCCTTCTTTGGTGACTGTACATTAGAAGTTGATATCTTAATGCCATTTTCAATCTTAGGTGACTGTACACTGGAAGTTGATATCTTAATGCTATCTTCCTTCTTAAGTGACTGTACACTAAAGGTTGATGGCTTAATGCTATCCTCTTTTTTGGGTGATTGTACACTAAAGGTTGATGGCTCAATGCTATCCTCTTTTTTTGGTGATTGTACACTAAAGGTTGATGGCTTAATGCTATCCTCCTTCTTGGGTGAACTTATTGCAGATGAATCCCTGCTTAAAGTGGGTGATTCCTCACACCTTATTACAGTCATATCCTGATCCAGTCTCGGTCTTTTTTGGGATACCACATTATTGAGATGACGAAGTTCATTACGCATCTTTTCCATATCAGCATTGATCATTTCTCTCATCTTACAAAGTTCTGCATATTCGCCCTCGGGTGCAACATCATCATCATCCTCTGTAAGATCTATAAAGATTCTTTTCTTAGACCCCGGTTGAACGGCGGCAGGTGGATCAGCAGATCTGAGTACTGTTTGAATTGATTTCTTCAGAGGTAGAGAAGGTGGGTTGACAGGAACAAACGATTTAACCAGAGGCGGGACTGATGTAATTTCAGATACATTTGGTGAGCTATTTTGTGCAGTATTCTTCTTCATTGATCGACTTGAGTTATTCAAATGAGCAATTGATGGATTCACAGGAACAGTCGATGTACTGGCAGATACATTTGGTAAGCTTGTCTGTTCAGAATTCTTCATTGATCGACTGGAGTTATTCAAATGAGCAATTGGTGGATTCACAGGAACAGTCGATGTACTAGCAGATACATTTGGTAAGCTTGTCTGTTCAGAATTCTTCATTGATCGATTGGAGTTATTCAAATGAGCAATTGGTGGATTCACAGGAACAGTCGATGTATTAGCAGATACATTTGGTAAGCTTGTCTGTCCAGAATTCTTCATTGATAGACTTGAATTATTCATATGAGCAATTGATGGATTCACAGGCACAGTCGATGTACTAGCAGATACATTTAGTAAACTAGTTTGTGAGATATTTTTATTCATTGGTAGACTTGATTTATTCGCAGGAACAGTCTGTGCATTACCAGATATATTAGATAAGTTCGCCTGTTTAGCGTTTTTATTCCCCCTCCGTCTTGATTTCTTTGAAGGTACAGATGGTGGATTGAAAAGCGTATTCGGATTGATCACGGGTGCACTTTGTGAGTTCATCAGTGGGGTAAATAGTGATGAAGATGTAGCTTGTGAACTCCCTAATTCAATCGATTTGTTCACAAGTAATTCCATTGTTGATGGTGGCGCAATTTGTTGCATAGAAATAGTCGGCTCATGCAAAGGTGGAACTTTAGTACGTGGAGTTGAATATGCAGTGGAGTAAAGATGTTCAGATTTCACAAGTTGTGATCGATCCATTTGAGAATTGTTAATGGTGGTACCTTGAATAAATGGGCCTCCGGAAGAGCTAATCGACTTCTCCATTGCGTCCTTTATTGCCTTCTTAGCTATTCTTTTGGCTGCTTTTGATTTCTTGCGAGATACAGGTCCGGAGGGTTTTAACGCTGCAGTGTTTTTTGATGATGCTGGGACAAGAAAATTACGCCTGACAAAAGGTAGCACAGGCACGTTATTGGCTACAACTTCCTTGTTGTATTCATCTGTAAGTCTCTCATTGTACTGTGATGGTACACCGTCCCATTCTTGCTTTATGGTTGCATTATTCATCAAAATAAAATTAGGTTGGTCCAGATCAATGCCGACTTCATTGGATATACTTCCTCCCTGTGTATGAGTGGTTGAAGAACTAGTGAAGGTACTATTATCATCAGTAATAACCTCAGATTTCTCTTTACCCTTTAAACTGTGTACAGTCTCGACTGACTTGACAGCCTCCTGGTGAGTCTGGACAGTTGTAATCTTAAGCATATTTTCATTTTTTTCCTCCTTCCCACAAGTCAACGAGACACCTTCCATAGGTAAACTGTCCTTTTTCGGAGTACTTGCGACTTCTTTCATAATTACAGGGTCTTTCTTCTGTGGATGCTCGATGGTTGCAGTCTCCTCCAGCTTCTCTTTCTTCTTCTCTTCTAGTGTTCTCTTCAGTTCATCCTCCATTGCTTTCCTCTCCTTATTCTTCTGCCTATCCTCGATATATGTTGTGGTGACAGTCTCAACTACTCTATGTGTATTCTTATTTCCATCCTCCTTCCTTTTCAACTTATTGCTCTTCAGCGCTTTCTCTAGATTATTCTTTACTACTTGTCTCAATATAGGATGAATAGGTGCTTTCTCCTCAGTAACACGTGGGTCCTATATACGAAGGTTGAATATTCAACTCTCTCAGCTTATTTACTCGAGTTTACCTCTTTCTTTTTCTTCTCCCTTAAATGATCTACGTGAAAGTCATTAATAAAAGTATATCTTCCTCTATATATACATATTACCAAGTAATCGCTCTTTCTCTTTTTGCAGACTCTCTATTGTTTCATCCAGCTCATGTAACCTATTGTCAAATTCCAATATTTGTTCAGACAATAGGGCAGTTTCCCTCTCATAGTCATAGACGGGTGAACTAGGTGGAGTATAGTATTCAGAATCTGATGAAGATTCATCTAAAGAAGGCATCTTTGAAAGATCGTTAAGTACACAGTTAACGTGGGGTAGAAAGAACTTGAAAGATAATAAAGATTTTAAGAATATACGATCAAGATTAGTCACATGATTTTTAGAGAGGGTGTGTTTAGGGAGATGTAACATGATCTAAAAGGGGAATTCATGATGAGGCTATTCTCAAACACGTCTATTCTCCAACAGACTCTATATACCCTATGTCCACCATGTTGAATATATGCTAAAAAGTAAAGGGAAAGAAAAGGCCCTGTTCCTAAGCATCTTTATGTGAGTGGATGATTATAGAGTGTAGACATCTGAATGAGGAAAAGTGGGTCACAAACTGATCTATAACAATATATAAGTGGATGACGAGAACCATGATTAACATAAGTTCCTAGTAAGGACTGACAGTAAGTATGACAAAGAAGGAGTTTCCCTTTTATATAAAAAAAATCTTTGGTGCTGAATTGGCCGGTAATATCTACTGTCGGAATGCCATTATCCGGATCAGCTTTCTTTCTGAACTAACCATTGTGCTTGATGGATGTATAACCAGAACAGTTCGCATATAGGTTACACTGAGTAAGAAAGATACCTTAATGCGAGTATATAAGTGTTTATTGATGGAATTAGTCAATGAGGATCGTTTACTTCAGGGAAGGTATCGGTGGAAGTATGAAAGATTGGTTCTCTTTCATTTGCTTCTTAAAGCTCACATGTCAATTCCAGCACCCTGGTTTCTTGAATACCAATTGATCTTGGTAATTCAACGAGCAGCTCTTACATTGTGTATAATAAGTAGTGAGCGGATGATGGATGGTGCAGGGTTTTTCTGGTTGCAACACTATACGAGGATTTAGGGTCTGGTTAATCCTCACTTATTACCTTTGTATATGTGCATCAGTATTCTCATTGAAGGAATATAGGTTGTTCATGGCCAGCTTATTCTGTACAAAGCTTAGAAAGTTTCATAATTATATGTACTAATAATTGGAGCCCTCTTTTGAGTAAGATGGCTATGTACACAGCACTAATTTTGGCAGCTATAATAGGTCATACTTCCACCCAGACAAGTTATAACTTTGATGTCTTTAAGCAGCCCATTAGTGGATTCCAAGTATCTAATAACTACATGAAAGGAAGGGTAACCACATGTCCACAAAGTCTACTGGGACTAATGTTTCATGTTCTCTCATATGATAGATGACTATCTGGCAGTCTTTTTATTGTTTGGCTATCAGTAATAGATATGATAAGCAGACATCAACACCTTTCCATCTTCTTCATATCGGATAACACCATTATTTTTCATTTTCATTTTGTGTTATGGGAAGAAATAGAGCCTTTCGGCAGAAAGATGCCCTAAGAAGGATTTCTGTAAACAGAAACACCCCTATAAATGAGTGACCAAGCCTAAACTTGAGAAACTCCCACTTAATACATCTAGCCCAAGCATCAACAGAGACAGGCTCATCAGGTATAAAGTTAGACCCAGCTAATTCAGCGGCAAAGATCAAATATTATTCACTGTTCCATGCCTTTACTTGGAATTTATACCAGAGGCAAAGGGGGAAGTGGTATAGTATCTCTACCTTGTTGTAAATGGTTGACTAAAAAGCCCCCAATTCAGTAACAAAGGTGGCTGCATTTTCCATATTCCTGGTCCTTTGGGTAAATAAAAGACACAAACCCAGTAAAGATAAGTAGACTCTTATTCAGAGCAAAGGGGGAATACTTCAAAAGTACCAAGCCTATGCTTGAAATCAGCGGCATAGGGGGTGTGACCATCGTTGCTTGAATGACTTAATCCCATTAGAGAGAAGAAGCCCTTTTCATTCAGTGGCAATAGAAGATACTATCAATATTCCAAGCCTTTACGCGAATGACTTAACAGCATTGGCAAAGGGGGAGATATTGTTATGATTCCAAGCCTTGAACACACATAAAAGACTCAAACCCAGTAGAGGTAAGTAATCCGTTAGAGGCTAAGGGGGAACCCCAGTTAAATAATACACCCGTGCATGTACATAGACAGAGTAGAAGTTTATAAAAGTGAGTTGGCTGTCCATCAGAGTCAAAGGTAAATGATATTAAGCGGTTAAAGGAGATTCTAAATCCCCAGGCGTTTTGTTTTGATAAAAATAATCTCCAATGAACCAATAAGAAAGCTCTATTTATGATGATGGAATAGGTGTATACTGGCTCTCATTTTAAGTTTAAATAGTACTTTTCATCCCTTGACTATCGCAGGTTATCATGGTATTAAGAGGTTACAGCCATACTCAGTACTGCTGGTTATTACTGTGGATAGTGTTTGATCAATTAAAGCATCCATCCTGTTCTACTCCATATACAAGTGTATTATATATCAGCCATTGATTTTCTTATTTTGTGTATAACATACACTGTGTAGGAGTATAGGATGGTCAGATGCACTAAATAAATAATAGTCACAAACTCTAATATCATGCTGCCTAGGAGGGAGACAGAAAACCTTAATTCCTCATATGATAAGTATCAGAGCAATTAGGACAATTGAAGTATAATCACTGACAGTGTTTGTATTCTTTGGTTACTGTGAGTTATTCATTTCACTGTTCTCAATAGTCATTGATCAATCGTGTTCTTTTTAACTTTTATTTAGGGTATTGGGTATAAGCTATTATATATTGGCGATTACTTCACACTGCATTGGAATGATCTTCGACTGCTGACTGTGTTGTATATTCATAGAGAGTAAAGTTTACTCACACTCAAGAAGACATGATACTAAAGAGAGCTTATACTCTCTTCATGTGAGGAAAGAAAATATATGCATACAGTGAGTGTATTCATGCATAATATTTGGGTTTGAATATATGTGGAATAGAAAGGCGGAGTCTTCACCCAGATATTGGTACAAATGACAGAGATCATGGAATGTCACTCATCATAGAAGTAGATATCAAATATATCTTCTCTTCTTCATTGAATCATCTCATCCCTATCGGTATCTTAAAACAATAATATACACCACTATCTATGCGTCTAGTTTATGAATAATAAATGAATAACCCTCGCCCACTATCTTATATCCTAAAATAATCATGATCAGTTTATCTAAACACTTCAAATAGTCGGCGGTGTTCTTTTCTCGAGATGATATTTACACAGCCAAAAATCATTCTTACAGCCCCCTCCAGGCCCAACATATGAAGATGAACCTTTGGGAATGCCTATAATCCCATCCATAACATAATACTTACTGCAGGTGAGTTCATATCACAGAGGTTTATGCAAGGAAGTATGTGGCTTATCCCGTCAATAACAAAAAAAATAATCAACTAATTCAGTAACAAATTTTTTCCTTTTCTTTATTTATTTATTCACTTACATGAATGACACTACACTCCAACCCTACCACCCACTTCATTATGGCTGGGTATTCTGGTTCATGCATAGAACACCTAGAGAGAAGATTGTAGATTATGGTAACGCCATGAAAAAAATAGCTACTTTCCACACTGTAAACAACAACTACACTATAAATATTCACAAATCATCCAACACATTCTTTTTTATTTATCCTCTTACTTAGATTGAGGATTTCTGGGCTGTGTTCAGTCACCTTCAACGACCAAGTGCATTACCAAATATTAGTGATTGTCAATTATTTAAAGAGGGAGTACGACCAGTGTGGGAGGTAATTATGCACCAATAGACATCTATAGACTCTTCACTCACTATAGACACTATCAGGATGCTGCTAATATTGAAGGTGGAAAATGGATAGTAAGAATAAAAAAAGGCTTAGCTGACAGATATTGGGAATCACTTGTACTGGCTATTATTGGTGACCAATTTGACGTCAATGATGAAATATGTGGACTTGTATTATCTATTAGAGGATCAGAAGATATTATCTCTGTATGGAATAAGACGGCTTCTGACGGGAAGATATACTTAAAAATAAGGTAAGAGAGAGTAAATGAACACACTCTCTTCTTGTTATATTCAACTGGCACTGTATAGGGACACCATCAAGAAGCACCTGAATTTACCTGCAGAGACCATTATGGAATACAAAACACACAATGATGCACTTAGAGATAACTCTAGTTTCCGTAATACAGACATATTTCGCTAATCCCTCAATAATAAAAATCAATTAGGGCTTATAAACTATTTATCAGCCCCCCACACACCCCCAAAATAATAATAATAATAATAATTTCTGAGCCACATTGGGCATAAATTTCATCCTTATATCCCCTTTCTATTTCCCTCACTCTTCTTTCCCTTTCTAATTCAATGGGATTCAAACGCTTAAAGGAAGAATCAGTTCCATTGACACCACTGAACAACTCACCTTCTACTTTGAGTAACGAAGTACCCAGTCATCTCGAACCATATATTCAGACAAAGCCTTCTTGGGGATTGAGTCATGACCAAGTACAAGAACGACGAGAAAGGTTTGGAAGAAACGAATTGAAAGAGAAACCTCGAAACAAGATACTTCACTTCTTGTCTTTCTGTAAATATTGAAACAAGCACCCGTCACCTTGACAACTCATATCTTTTTTTTTCTATTTTCCCTAGTTACTGGACCTATTTCTTATCTGATGATCTTATCAGTCATTTTAACAGCCATTACTCAAGATTGGCTTGATTTTGGAATCATTTTAGGAATGCTGATACTGAATGCACTGATTGGATATATAGAAGAAAACAAAGCAGAGAGTTCTATTCAGGCACTGAAGACGAGTCTCGCACTTCATACAAGGTGTTGGCGTAATGGAGAGCTCATAGAGATGGAAGCGTCCGATTTGGTAGTGGGGGATGTGATTGTGTTACGATTAGGGGATATCGTTCCTGCTGATTGTCGATTGCTAGGACTAGGCGCTATGGGTGAATCCACCGACGATGTATTACAGGTGGATCAGAGTTCATTGACAGGCGAATCCTTGACTTCTAAGAAACGAACCGGTCATATCGTGTTTTCTTCAAGTATCATCAGACAAGGACAACAACAAGCAGTAGTGATCAGAACAGGTCCAGACACATTTATTGGAAAAACAGCCAATCTGATTTCAATCACAGCAGCTAGTTCAGGCCGATTTCAGCAAGTAATTAATTCAATTGGCAATTTCTTGATCATTATTTCTGTCGTACTTGTATTGATCCTGTTTGCTTATAATCTAATTGAACAAAGAGTGCTATTTGGATTTGTCACAGGAGAACATGTCTTGTCTGCATTGAATGAAATGGTGGTACTGACTATAGCAGCGTAAGTAGATTGGATGAGTATGAAAATATTTAATGACTCCATCTATTTTAGTATTCCTGTTGGTCTCCCTACTGTCATGTCTATTACAATGGCTATTGGAGCTAAACAACTAGCTAAGAAACAAGTCATTGTCAAGAGATTGACTGCAGTTGAAGAATTTGCATCTGTCTCTATTCTCTGTAGTGACAAAACAGGCACATTGACAGACAACTCACTCACTTTTGATGAACCTTATGTGACACATGCATTCAGCCAAGAGGATCTCTTAATGTATGCATATCTTTCTTCATCTAAAGCATCTACAGATGATCCAATTGAAAGTGCTATTCGGTCTGCTGCTGAGAAGAAACACCCGCTGATTGTGTCAAAGGAAGATGTACAGGGATATAAGCTAGTGTCATTTAAGCCATTTAATTCGATTGATAAATTGGCCGAAGCTACGGTAGAAAACACAACAACCATGAAGACATTTCGAGTTGCCAAAGGTGCACCTAATGTCATTCTTTCTATGACAGCGTCTGAACATGAGGAACATGTAGTAGAATCTTTTGCTAAGCGAGGAATAAGATGTTTAGGTGTGGCTATTCAGCAATCAGAAAAATGGGTGTTTGTTGGATTCCTTAGCTTCCTGGATCCACCTCGTGCAGATTCCGCACAGACCTTGGCTGAGTGTCAACAGTTGGGTATTTCAGTCAAGATGTTGACAGGAGATCAGAAGACCATATCAAAGGAAGTGGCAGTAAGATTAGGGATGGGTAGTCATATATTAGATGCAAATGAGCTATTAGATAATACAAAAACAGAGGATGAACTGGCTGATCTATGTCTCCATTCAGATGGATTTGCCAGTGTTGTACCAGGTAACATATATATGTATATACAAGTGAACCTCCTCTCATCAAATTATTTATTAGAACATAAATTTCGTGTGGTGGAGCTACTCCAAGGAAAAGACTATTTTGTAGCCATGACAGGAGACGGTGTGAATGATGCACCTGCATTAAAAAAAGCCAATGTTGGTATTGCCGTGGCTGGATCTACCGATGCTGCTCGCTCTGCAGCTGATATCGTATTATTGGCACCTGGTTTATCTGCTATTATTGATGGTATCAAAATATCTCGAGTGATCTTCCAGCGATTACAGTCCTATGCCCTCTATCGTGTGACTTCTACCATCCATTTCCTTATCTTCTTCTTTGTGATTACCTTGGCGGAAGATTGGAAGATGCCATCCGTGTTCTTGATCTTGATCTCCTTATTGAATGATGCAGCTACTTTGATTATGGCAGTGGATAATGTTCAGGTATCTCCCACCCCTAATATGTGGCGAGTGACATTGTTGATTGTTTTGTCATGTGTCTTGGCTAGTGTCTTGGCTTGTTTCTCTTTTGCTCATTTCTATATATTCCGAGATGTTATACTAGTTAAACCTAGTGAATTAACCACTATTATGTATTTACATATATCATCAGGTAACAAAAAAAAAGAATAAGTAAAGATGTATCATCGTCTAATATATATTCAATATAGCTCCCCACTTTGTTATCTTCTCTACACGATCCAATACATTCTGGTGGAAGAGTCTGCCCTCCTTGCCATTTACCGTGGTGATTTTATCTACACAATTAGTTGCATTGATATTATCTGTATATGGCGTGGTAGGAGGAGAGGCTCAGAATATATCGGGCATTGGATGGATTAATGGATTGATTGTGGTGTCTCTCTCGGTAGTGATTTTCTTCATCACTGATTTCGTTAAAGTGGGTACGATCTTCCTATGGGATTTGAAGTTCAACAAGACATCAACACAACCAACAAAGGCTTCCCAGTTCATAAAGAAACAACAGAGGTCAAGGTCTGGATATGATAGAGCAGAGAGAAGAGATTCATTTAGTTCGGTTAAATCTTATTGAGAAGAGTAGCCTAATTGTATTATTATCATTATCATTATTATTAAAGTTTGTTAGTTTTTATTGCATTTACGAAAACAAGCTTTCATTTTTTATAAGTATTATACAAAGGGTAAAGATAGAACTTAAGCTATTAGATGATGAATGGATCCTGAATCCTGTATCATCTTCTTTATGTTTAAAGAGATACAAGGACACTGGCTGATATTTAATGTATCGATTGCATTACTTGAACTGATTATAGATTGTACACCATGATCAGTGATACGTACACATCCCCTTATGTTCAATGACACTAGGTGCATAGAAGGAGAATGCAACAACTGATGAATAGACAGATCAGACACTGCAGCACCACAGAAACTGGCATCCAATTCCTTCAATTTGGATAACAAACCCACGTTTTCAATCGACACATCCGATAGTGCACAGCAGAAACTGAGAATGAGCCGTGACAGATTAGGTGCAGCGGTAACAAGACGAGAGATAGTTTGATCTGTAAGGAAGCTACAGTCTGTGAGATTGAGTTCTTTCAGCTGTGGAAACTCCTCCCAATAACTGAACCCTTCGTCTGTGATTCGAGTACATCTCTGAATGTTTAGTGATTCAAGACTGCTTGAGCAAAATTCATTCAGATGACACATCATCACATCCGATAGTTTCTTACAATAAGATAACGACAGATGCCTGAGTGGTGTATAATTATGAGTTGATTTCTCATCCAGCAAACGGAATAGACCAACATCGCTTATCTTACGACAATTAGATAAGTCCAGCCCATTAAGAAAAGGACATGTACGGCCGATATAAGATAAGCTGAAATCAGTTAACAACCAGCATGAATTCAGGTCCAGTGTTTCCAGCTGCTGGCCTACTTTATCCAGTAACTGAGTCAGTCCTTTGTCTGTGATGTAATAGCATTGAGATAGACTCAGGTGCCGCACATGGGCTCCAATCACTAGTTCACTCAGTACTGTGTCTGTGATCTGTTTGTTGAATGGGCTGAAATCAAGTGTATGAAGAATATTCTCGCTATGTTGAATAAGATGGCGAGTCCTATGTGATACTTTAGATAGTTGAAGCACACTCATTAGATCCAAGTAATTCACAATCTTCTCGAGTAGTGTCTCATTTAACAACATGAGTCGACCTTCTTTCTTGATGGGTTCCACCACCTCCATAGCTTCTTCTACTATCTCTTCTGTCGCCCCTTCTGCCTTTGTCTCCTCCCTTTCCTGTTTCTTCATGTGCTTGTTGGCCAATGCAACTAAATTGGGATCTGACCATACTGCTACACTATCCCTTCTCTTTCTGACAGGAAAGGTGTCTCTGATATGAGCGGGAGGTAGTAAAGTAGGATCTTGGTCACTTGTTGTACTGCAAACTGAGGCAGGTGTTATAGTGACATTTTCATCTGGTGTTGGTTCCACTTGAACAGCTAAATCAAATCATATTCAATCAATTCATCCCCATTTTGTATATAAGCAAACAACTTACTTTTAGTAGCAATAGAAGCCTAATTATAAGTTTTAGGAGCATCAGTCACTTTTTCTTTCCCCTTTTTTCTTATGTTCCTCTCTTACCTTTAATCGACTCAGCTTGTTCTCGGCCATTTCCTTGAACTGTTCTTGTTTATCTGGAAAATGATAGAGTACCTGTATGAAATTAGACTTCTTTAATACATATACATCCAATGCGGTAATTGCCCGAATATCAGCTGTGCAGGGTGTATTTAATAGAACAGCAATATCTCCAAAATAATCTCCGTCTCCGAACCTAGCAACTGGTTGTGAGGGATTAGAAGTATCCATATTTGTCACTTCCACCGTTCCTAAGTAACCATATTAATACTTTTTTTTATTTGAACTGTGATTGAATGTTATGACTATACCACTCAAAATAAAAAAGATCTCAGTGCCGTTGTCTCCTTTCTTCAAGATAAGTGAGTTGGGTGCATGATGACGTGGTTCAATGTTCAGCGAGATCTGGTGTAAGAAGTCTTCAGAACATGATTGGAAATAAGGAATCTATGTGTGCCTAGTTAGTGAACCACTGTTTCCCACCCTCCCCTCTACTTACCTTTTGTAGGAACTGTCGTGCACTTGTTGTGTCTTCAATATTTCGCTCTGTCAGTGTCTTTCCTGCTGCTGACTTTGACTTTTCTAACACAGCCAGTCTTTCCTCTGCTTCGAACCTCAACATCTTCTCTACTTCTGGGAATTGAGGTAAGAGTGTCCATACTTCTTCTGCTGTTAGGGTAGCCACTATACATTTACTACGTGCTATTACACTGGCTGTTCTTGGCATAGAATAAAGAATACCAATCTCACCGAAACATGATCCCTTGGTGAGTGTGGCATAGACTCGCTCGTAATCAGCAGAACACACATCGACTGATCCCTTCAACAGAAAGAACATGGCCTTTGCTGGTTCTCCCTCCACTAATATCACATCTCGCGGGGAGTAAGTACGAAGATGCATACTACATGCTAAGTGTTCAAGAAAGCACTCGTTGTTGGTTCGTTGAAATAACGAGTGTTGGCGTAATGATTGTAGAAGTTCAGAGGGAATAGAAGGTGTGTTGAACCAGCTAGAGTGTTGAATATCAATCATTTTTTAGAAAAATAAAATAAGAAAGAAGGGTACAAAAAGGAAAAGAGGCTTTCCAGGTCTAATTTATATGGCTCTCTTATTTGTTATGTTTGACATCATAACCCTGCTTATTTTTTATTTGACATTTTATTCAAATCACATGCATGAAAAGTAGGGGAAAATATACAGTGTATTTTACCTGAGAATGAAATACATAAACATTCAAGTATAGTTCGTGCTTATCATGTGCATCATGACTTCCATGACATCCTGATGACACTGGCTAAAGTCCAGATCAGGCTGGTTCATTTTATCCACCAATATCTGGTTCTGTTATTATACATTAGTATATCTGGTTATTTCGTCTCAATTCACTTACTATCTGTTGGCGCAGGAATTTGAGTAGTACTGCTGTCCTAGCAAAACAGTCAAAATGGATCCACTTATCCAATATCATTCTTCTTTGGTTATACTGGAATAACTAAAGTGTCAATATCAAGAATTTAAATATCAATTCAACTTACATGCACATCTATATCGGTTGCAAATAGAATCACCACAACAGGATCAATAGAGGATGCCTCCCAAATAGACACTGTATCCTCAAATGAATTGTTACTCATCACTACTGTATTGTATACTAAAAAGTCATGGTCATATTTCTTCTCTTTGTACAATGCAGATGAGGGGTGTATTTTCATTGTCATATTCTTATTTTGGATCATCTTGCTTGATTTACAGAATTCAGCTATTTTAGGATATAGACCAGCTGTCAGGGCAGCATTGATGACAGGTGGAGAATTGGCATAAACATTGTATTCATCGGGAATGTCACATAACTTGATTGTACGCTTCACATCATAATTGATGCCTGACTTCTTTGGTGCTTTCACAAACCCTATACTGACTAGCAGATCAAAGTATTGCTTCTTAAGGTCCTCTATCATCTCCAGATTACCTTGACTAAGATAGTGAGATTTACAGAACCTGTACATCTTTCTTGACCATCCGGGTGTATTTTTCACTTGATTAAATTCTTCTCTCCAGATGGAATAGGCATTGTAGATGGTCAGGAAATCAGAATGACCTTCAAGAGAAAGAGATAAATAAAATAGAAGTAAAGAGTTTTAATTAGTTCTTACCATAATTGAACATGGCTCTTGCAGCATCGGCTTCGTCTTCTTTTCCAAATGGCCGAATAAAAGGACTCTTGTAACTCAGGGCAGCTGCAATTGTCAAGATGGAGTCTAGGCACTTGAAGATAGCTCCAAACAATATCATCTTTCCAATATGTACATTGACCGGTAATTGGGCAAGATGAGCACCCAAGGCTGTCAGTGATTCCTCACTATCAAGTGCTTGAACTTCCTGTAATGTCAGAATGGCATTTTGAATCATTTTGGGTGTAGGTGCATCTACTGCATTCTCGAGTACTTTTCTAATGGACCCCAGTCCGCATACTTTGATTCTCAGGCATAGTTCTTCAAGTGGCAAGCGAAGGATTTCTGGGACTTCATAGTCTGGCATATATTCATATTTCTCACGTGTGTATAAATGGAAACACTTGCCTCTTTGCACTCTTCCTGCACGACCTCGTCTTTGATGAGCATTGGCTTTTGCGACATACTTCTGAATCAACCGTGTCACTCTTTTGTTTTCATCATAACTATTTCGACAAGTGTAAGTCCATAAGTAGGTAATATGGATAGACTGGGATTCCTTACCTTATGACTTTTGCCATACCGGTATCAATGACAATTGTAACATCTGGAATGGTCACACCTGTCTCTGCTATATTTGTAGACAGTACGATCTTTCGAATACCAGGTGGGGGAATATCAAATGCTTTCTCTTGGTCGCCTGAGGAAAGGGTGGAATGAAGAGCAATGATCAAGAATTTCTTGGATTGACCGAGTTTGGAGTGACTAGATATCAAATCAAACAACTTTCTGATCTCGTTCATGCCCGGTAAGAAGATAAGAATGGCACCTTCTTTAGGTGTGGTATCAGATGGAGATTGTGTGATGTGCTCCAGTAACTGAATCATTAGTTCATAATTTACTTTCTTATCATTCATTCTCTTGACCATCTTACAAGTAGAAGCGCTATACTTTCTCCCTACACTTTCAACACTGCCTTCTTTCTCAGTACCCGCATTTGGATCATAAGGATCATTGTCGTCATCGTCCTCCTCATAGATCTCATAGTAAACTCCTCTTGAGTTTCCTCCCCTTCCAGTCACCTGGATCGTGCCTTCCTCTGGATTAAACAAATGTAAGAATCCTTTCATTTTTTACATCCATATTTCGGTGTACCTTTCTTTTGTTTTTTCTTATGAACTGCAAATGGTGAGTCTTCTTCCAATACATACCCTATCATAGAACACATCAATAAGATCATCCAACCGTTATTCTTTCGCTTTACCAGTTTCTTCGACCACATCTTCTAAAAAGTTCACATCTACCGGGAAAGTTCTTCCAGGTACTTCGAGTACAGGACAATGATCGAAATACTGGGAAAATCGACTTGCCTCCATCGTAGCACTCATGAGAATCACCTTAAGATCTTTTCTGATGGATATCAATCTCTTTAAGAAGATTAATAAGAAATCACTGTCAATTGTGCGTTCGTGCACTTCATCTACTATCACATAATCAATTCCTTCTAGCTGTGAATCACTTTCTAGTCGGCGTAACAGAATACCCTAAATAAAGAAAAAAAATTAGAGTTTGTGTTAAAAAAAACAAGCATTCATAACTTACAGTGGTACAGAACAAAAGCACGTTTTCGTCCGACATCTTACTTTCCATTCTTATTTGGTAACCAACCATCGCTTCACGACTTCCGGTTGAAGAAGGTTTGTCTCCCATCTCAACAGAGACTCGATTGGCAATAGACATGGCAGAAATACGACGAGGCTAGAGAAGAGAATGAACATCATAAAAAAAAAGGTGAATTCAGCTCGCTGTTACCTGTGTACATATAACTGATCCCGGTTTGGTTGCGTGTCGTAATAAATGTTCAGCCAAGAACTGAGGTACTTGTGTACTTTTACCACATCCGGTTTCACCAGATACAATCAACACTTGATTGTGATTCAACTTTTGAAGAATCTCTTCTCTGTATTGGCTGATAGGTAACGACTGTCTTTTTTCTTTCATGGATAAATAGGTTTCGGTATTCAACCGACTTATGAATCTTTGTTGAACAGATTTGAATGTTTTACTGTTCTGGGTGATTCGATTCGTTTGGATGACAGGCCGAATAGTAGAGACAGGTTCATGTGTCTCTGATTTACGAGTAGCATCCTTCATAAGGTCTTGTAAGAATGCCAATCGCTCTTTTTCTGCTCCCATGCGAACATTTTCTTCGCTATGAAACTATTAAGGAGAGAATAAGGAAGAACTCACATATGAAGTGAATTGCTATTACCTTTTTCGTGGTCCATTCGTTCCAAAGTTCTCTATAAATGGGAGGCAAGATGAATTTTAATCTTAGGTGAGGGTCCAGTTGAAATAATGCATGCAACTAAATATAAATATATATGTATATGTGAAAAAAGGCATTAGTCAAACGGGTACCTAATGAGTATCAAGTGATACTACTGTACAGCCACTAATTCTTCTGCTTCAGGCTTGGTGGAAGTGACCCATCCTTCAGGTGATGTATATGGGATATTATTAATGGTGACTTCTGATCTACACATGCGACTGCCTATTGCTTTAGTCGTGAAGACAGGTTTTAATGATTGTCTGGTGCAGTATTCTCTTAATAGCTGCTTGGGTCGTTGCCCTTTCCATGAATCAGGGATATGTAAGTCCATTCTAATCCATTCCTGAGTGACTACAGGAGTTGATGTGACTTCTTCGTCCAACATACATCCAAACATACCATCGTCATCCTCTAAATATGTTTCATCATTAGGAGTAGCCGCTGCTTCTGCCTCCCTAGCCAGTGTTTCTTTGGCAGCCGCTTCCTTAGCAGCCTTACTCTCCTTTACCCTCTCCTCTTTCTCTCTTTCCTCACGTTTACGTGTCTCTGCTAAATACATCTCATTGGCCTTCTCAGCATTAAACTCCCAATCTGTCTCAATCTGAGCCAGTACCTCCTTTTGGTTCTTAATCTCACTTCTGAGCTTGATGGTTTCTGACGGTGATAATGTAGACTGTACTTTCTTTTTTCCTTTTTTTTCACTGGGCAATAATCTCTGCAATTCATCTACTTTCATTCGCAGTTTCACATATCGGCCATTGATATCCTCTTCTTCATAACATTGTCTGGCTGCTTCTAGGATTTTATTCTTCATCTCGGAAGCCGTGACATCTTCTTTATTCGCTCTTGGTTTCAATTCATCCATTCCTGCAGCTGGACTCTCCTCTACCGGAACCACTTCACTCTTTCTAATGGGCGTGTTTTCATGAGTCAGAAAAGTGATCTGGCCTGCTTGATCTACATAAAAAGGGGTGGGGTTGGGATTCCGTCAAATGTAGATAGATGTACACAACTATACCTTGATCCACATAATACTTATCAAAGTACCCTATTGGCATTCTTTCATAGGGAACATTCAGACACAGCTATTTTCCAAGATGTCAATATATCAAACATTCAATTTATCATGCTCTGTTTCTTTACCCAATCAAGATGATCCTCAATCCGAACTGATTGAACACTCTTGAATGATAGATGTATATCCATCGTCTTGAAGCCTAGCTTAACCAACACTCTATACAGTACATCCAACTGACCAATGATCTTCTCCTTATCCAGTTCATTCAATCCTGTTAATAACTGATAATTCATGGTACCTAACAGGGAAAAAACAGGGTTTTCAGCCAAACACACAACTCCATACTCTAGTGAATTCTACCTTGTTCATAGTGAGCTACAGTCAATAGTTTATGTTCCAATACTGGATTCATTCTAAATGTCTTTACTCGTTCTTCTGTTACCTCCACTGGCTTCTTGTTCAATTTATCCAATGCTTGGTTTGCTTTGAAGTCATGAAGTGAATCGAATTTTTGTGCTAATTCTAAGAGTGGATCTTCATGTACCAGTAATTCTGGTAGAGCGACGTCTTTCACTTTAATGACTGGCTCCACTGGTTTTTCTACTTCTTTCACTGCCTTTTTCACTACTGAAACAGTAGACACGCCTCTGTTGGATACAACTTTCGTTTTCTTTCTTCCCATCGAACTGAAACTTGGGGGAGAAAAGACAGGTGGAGAGAAAGGCAAGCCTTTTTTTTTTCTTCCACCATTCATTTTAAACTCAGAGAGCGTAACACTTCAATAGTGGGGAAGAGACGATTTATTATATTTAGTAAATTTACATGATGGGGAAATTGCTTGAGCAATTGTTTGGATACAGTTATGGAGGGAAAGATTAGGTTTAAAGAGAAGGGAGGGAGAGAATGATTGAAGATGTTCTGTTGTAAAAAAAGAATGTGTGTTTGAATGCTGGATTGTCATTGATATTATTATTCTAGCTTTGGAAGTTTCGGATCAATGCCTTGACGGAGTCGATTGTACCAAATACACAACCAACAATACCCAAGAACAATGTCAATACACAAAATGCGAGTTCATACCAAGGCTTGTTTCTTACACCAGTTAATTTCAAGTAACATAAGACAGGCAACAGGAAGACGAGACCACAATTGGCCAATGCTCCGATCAGTCCCATGAAATCAGAGAAGTAAGGGATGAAACAGGCCAAAACAACGAGGATAGCCATGGTTACAGTACGGATCATGGCTCTTCCCAACCAAGCACCAAAGACACCGTAACGTTCTTCATTGCAGTTGGTCCATTGTTCGAATTCGAGGGAGAAAGAGGTAGTGTAGATAGGAATAGCGAAGATAACGTGGATGGTCATGACGATCATGGAGAGAGTACGACCTACTCCGGGAGGAAGAGAGTTATAGACAGGAGACAGAGTTGAGCTACCGAAAGACCAATAACCGGGAATAGCAGTCAGGAAGTAAAGAGCGGAACAGGTAGAGAGACCGGCAGTGACGGCATATTTCCACAAATGGGGTTTCTTCAATGCATGTTCAACATGAGGATAAGTGTTGTTACCACCATAAGAGAAGGCAATGGTAGAGAGAGCAACAGGGAAACCAGTCCAGATGACAGAATCATGGTGAACCTCAATTTCAGGATGAGAATTACGGTACATAGGGCCTTGAATGACAACTACAAATACAGCCATCATCGTACAGATGGCACCAAGTGCGGAAATAGCAGTCAATTCACGCATTGTCTTGAGGATCAATGAAGGGATCAATAAGAAGGCACCCCAGATGATACTCCAGATCTTCATGTTCAATTCACCTTTCTAAAAATAGTCATACAAAATATGTAAGCCAAAATTGAAATGACATATGAATGAGTCAAGAGTTACTTACTGTTCCTATTAATAGGTCTCGCATATTTTGACTTGCCAATACCAGATAAAGTGTGGGGCAACCGAAGAGATTCAAGATGTGGAGGCATGAAGTGATGATATAACCAATAGTACCGAATGCAGCCTTACCAATAGCTTTGTAACCATGGAGACGTTGACCAGGTTTGTAGTAGAGACATCGGATGAGAACAATACCGGAGTAGACAGCCATTGAATGGGCCAAAATCAAGATCAGAATACCCAACCAGCCACCATCTGCAAATGCCTTGGGGAGACCAAGTGTACCAGTACCAGCCACGACACAGACAATGTTGAAGTAAGCTGTCAAAAAACTTCCGTTACCATGACCATACCCTTGTTGGTAGGTGGATTCATGCTCGTCTTCTACACAGTTTTCACGTTCCTTTTGGTCGATTCCAACCTTCTCGGTGCTACCTTCAGATGTAATTTGTTCAATCATATTTCCCGACAGAAAGAATGAATAAGCGTGATGTAGTTTGAAATTAAAAGTGATGAGTTGGGAAAAGAAAAGATTAAGAATGAGGTTATTTAAGAATAAGCGGTTTTTATAGCAAAAACTTTTTGGAAAGAAAGAAAAAAAAATGCAGTGAGAAGAAAAAAAAAGTGATTCCGAAACAGCAATGATCCTTTATATAAAAAAAATAAAATAAAAATTCAGTTTGCTTTCAATTTATTCCCGAGTACCTATAATAAGCGTTTTGCTTTGTGTCCACGGACAATCAATAGAGAGTTTCTGTGGTCGTACAGAGATTGATAAAGTTTGGTGAGATCGATTCATATAAAGATAAACAGGTTACACACTGCTTAATGTCTTAATATGGATATAATGCCTTTTTGAGTATACTTTAAGGACCTGCCATCTCATTGGATATTGATTATCTTCCATTATTTTTTTCTTTCCTTTTTTACTGATATTATTCCAATGTTTGATTGATTAACCTATAGAAATCATGGATCAAAGAAATAGAAGTTTGAATCCAATGAATTGATCGTTTGTTGTCTAGGTGATTTGGTATCCAAGGGAATAAAAAGATAAAAGGAGAGTTGTGTTACCAATCAATCAAGGATGATTTAGGAAGTTATCATTTTTTATTGTGGGAAATCTGGCTTTCTTTTTCTTAATTAATATATAATCACCTTTTTGTCTCCCTTGAAGTGATATTCCAAATAGATGTTTGTATATGGGGGGCTATTTGGGGTGTATTTGTGGGGATGTCTGTATATAGTGATGATGTGGGGGGATAGCTGTCTGTGTGTATGCATGTGTGTGGGGGATATTTGGGGGGTTTATAATGACAATGACAGATCACTTGGATGATATTATGAGTGTCACGTATAAGGGAAAATGAGGGAAACTAAAGCTGGGGGATGTCATACTGAAGATGATATCATTCCAGCCTCAGCTTTTATTATATTCTCGAAGAATGAATTTGAATCTAAACATCCTTCATAAAGAGAGAACGTTCTTGGTAAATAATGGAATATTGCTGCTCGGATAAACAGTTGATTTATTCTTAATATTCCTTGATCTCCCATTTCATGCAATCAACTTCGACAGCTTTTCCTTCTCTTCTTCTATTATATTATATCTGAGATGATATTCTTGAAGTACAGCCAAGGAAGTTAGTTTTCTTATTCTGGGTATTAGATCGAGAAAACACCAAGTTGCCTCTTAGGATAAACAGAGACAATAACGATGGTTGGAGCAGTAAGTCCGCTTATGGATAAAGTCCACATAACCGACCTCCAGTTCATTGGAATTTTAAATTTTACCCGTATAAGGAAAGTTATTTAACCCGTTCTATGCTCACTCCCAAGTATTATTTCCTCTTCTACTACCAATATACCACCACAGAGAACAACAAGGTATGGGCATGATAAGTAAACATGGATTCATCTGTATTCCTCTAGTTGGTCTATTTCCTCATATTAGTCTAAACACAATAAAGGTACTTTCCCCGCTATTTACTACACTTAGGGTGCTAATCTTTATCGAGCCTGTTCATATTAAACCTTATCATTTATATATAAATTGATAAGATACCAATTAAAGAACAGGATGATTCCACTGATAATCTAAATTCAGTTTTTTGAGTGTGACATTTGAATTCAGTTTCCACCCCCTCCTTTTATATCTATATAATAAGGGCTGCTTATCTCCAAGGAAGAATACACCAATAAAAGAGGCACCTATGATTGTTTACCAACTAAGGATAAAGATTGACCTTGGAGGAAACGGGAGACTAAAATATTCCTGCTCCCTTTATTTTATATTTTTTCGGTGTCCAATCAACCGAAAAAATACAATATCGATCATCCCATTTTTTGTACTGGGCTGGAACATCGTGTATTACCATAGGGAAAAGAAGGGATCATCTCAAAAAATAGAAGTTATGGATGTGTACACTAAAGACAGAGTTCTATGAACAAGGGACCACACTGGTTAATGTGGAGTGATAATGAGCGGTGTAACATGTGTGGGGGACATTGGTACATGTAGTCGTATAAGGAAATAGTCTTTTGCATATACCATATATTTTATACTCTTATGGTAATTAAAGAATACTCTTATGGTAATTGAAGAATACTCTTATGGTAATTAGATGTACTCTTATGGAAATAGGAATTATATGCAATTAGTTGTTACTCTTATGGTAACTAGATATGTCATGAATAAAGGAACACCCATAACTCCTTTACACTGTGGGAATAATGATGACATTATTGCCTGTTATACGGGTGTATCAGATCATATGTTGATTAGTATTACCCTTATTTATATATATATACTTCATGGGGGGCAAATCAACCGGGGTAAAAAGAGGTCGGTAGTTGGATTGACCCTTTTTTCTTGAGGAGTTAATTACATTGATGCAGGGTCAGTTTTACAGTTACCTGTAAAAATAAAGACGTATTTATTACATTGATCTGTTTCATGACTCCAGATCAAACCAATTATACCTTTCTAGTTATCAAATCAACTAAAGGGCATGTAATCCCATTTTACGGTTCACTTGAATCAGCATTAGTTCATATGAATATAAACAGTCTATCGTCTCTTCTTTTTCTGTGTGGTGTGATGATAAATCAACATGGATTCCGTCCAATTTACGTGGAGGTGACATATTCAACATAAGAAGGCAAGTCAGCTACTCTATCCTTTGGGATTTTCATACCAATGCTTCAATCTATCACCCAATAGATTGTTGATCTTTTCTATCTGATTGGCCTACCTGTTTAGTCCAGCCAGTTTCTAGCTTTCCCAGTCCATATAATTTGTCTATTTCTGTAAATCGTCTGATTTATCTCTTTGGGACATAACAAATAGGCAATCACCGTTTCAATTCAGGTAACCCAATAAACATGCTCAATAATAGGCTGATCCAGGGTTACAGAACTGTTTTGCTTCAGTTTTATATATTCTTCATTTCTTCAAACATGAAAAACTGTATCACATGGCGGCGGAAATTCTTTGCTAAAGTTTTATCCTTCATCCCTTTATCAATTCACATGGAGTGGGGACACTAGTCGGGCTGAATATTTTTACAAGCACCCCCACTTAAACCTAAACAATCGGTACATCAAATAAATAAATACTTATGGTTTCCCCCACAATGTACACAATCTAAAGACATCAAATGCTTGAACATTCCTTAAACTTGAATATATCTTTCTAGTTTATGCTGATATCACTCTTTCTCTTCTTCTTTCTTTTATTATTGAAAACTAAGATGAAGGGTAAGTTCATGTTGAGAATCCTGTTATTTCCTACCTGAATGCCCTATTTGTGTAGCCTATCTATTATTTGTGCCTGTGGTGATTGCCGACACACTATTCAATGTCATCCATGTCCCTCATATGAAGATGGGTGTACAAATAGATAAGGAGGTATTCGCACTCAATAACAGTCAATCACTCGTCTATTCAGCTACAGTGTCACAGAAAGACAGTATGCCTTATCGGTATGTGATACTGAATGATATGGGTGATATTGTAGAACGCGAAACTACTGATCGTGCCAAATCATCGGTCTATGAGTTCTATAATCGTCCTCATCCCATTGTGCCAATGATTCTACCTCCATTGGATTCCGATGTATTGGATGTGAACAAAGAGCGTCAGGAAGTGCATCCTTATGATGAGATACCTACTTTTCATATTGAAGCAATTCCATCTCAATTCAAATCATTGACAGATGGTATTCTGGAAGAACTTATCATCAATGCTACAATAACACGTATCAGGTAAGATTATAAAACATTGCAAGTATACATGCTTTCTAAAAGATTATATATATATATGTTAGCTCTACTCAGGTTGATGTGTTCCCTCATGCTCAGCTTGCCTTGAGTGGACAAACTTCTCGTTTATTCAAAAAACTTTCCTACAGTATCTTCTTGGGCAATGGACAAGGTTTGAATGGATTCCAGAGATTCAAATTACGCTCATGCATATCTGATCCTACTTATATTCGAGAAAAACTCTATTATGATATACTCGCATCAGCTCAAGTACCTACAGCAAGAGCATCCTATGCACGGTAAAGAAAATCGAAAAGACATAGATTGAATATTTAGTTAATCTAACATGTATGTATAGCGTGTTCTTGAATGGGGTTCCTCAAGGATTGTATTTACTCGTAGATCATTACAGGCATCCATTTCCATCTCATGCTCTTCCAGAAGGAGGAGGATCATTGTTCCAAGGAAATATGGAAGCCAACCCACTCTCTCAGGGTATATTGAAGCAGGGAGCGAGTCTTGCATATCTAGGACCTACAGTGGATGATTATTATGAGCAAGGTAAAACTGCATACAGAGTACAAGAATTGGCACCAGAGCAGACAGGTATCAATGAGATTGTCAGCTTAATCCAATTCATTCATAATGCACATACTCTTCCTGAAGAAGATCAAGTAAGAGAGTGGAACAAAAGATTTAATGTGCCTGTGTACCTGAAGCAGTTGAGTGATATTATATTTATGTAAAAAAGAACAATAGACTAATATATATATATAGTGCTATGTTTGAGATCATTATGGGTCATGCCGATGGGTACTTGGGTGCAGCTCATAATTACATGCTCTATCAAGACTCATCTAAGCAGTTTACCTGGCTTGCTTCTGATCTTGATCAAACACAGGGAAACACTCTCCAATACACTCGACCGGGCAATACTACTTTCCATTCCCTGGATCGATACGGTCTCTTAGACAACACCAGTCTCCGCCCCTTGATTGGAGAGTTACTCAAGGTACCTCTCTTCCAAGCCAACTTCTTCCAGCTATTCAGAGCCATCTACAACTCTCTCCTCAAAGATAACCATCTGATTGACTATATCTTCCATCTGAAGAACATGATCAAGGAAGATGTGGAATGGGATCAATCTTTAGTACCTAAGAGAGTCGATCATTTCATGAATAAACAGGCCTTGTTCGAGAAGCAGTTGTACAGAAAGGTGCTTCAGATGCCATTAGGATATGACTTCTATAACAGAATAGATAAAGTGAATTTTGAGCAGTCTGTGAATGGATCTCTTCCTTATCCTTCATTGATGTCCTTGGTCGATTGGTGGAAACAGACTACGGATTTACTCAAGAATATAATTGAAGCTCCGGAATAACTTAGCAAGGTTCCAAGCCATTTTTATTTATTTATTTATTTTTATTTTCCAATACCCCCTCTCTTCTTCTTCTTTTCTTCTTCAGTTAAAAATGGTACCTTTGACTTGAAATATACAATAAAACACCTTTCACTTAACTTCTCTTTTAATAAGTCTGGTAGAATTATTGCACAGATTGTTGTTTCATTAGGATCTGTAGTCACAAGAGCCTTTGTGGCAGCATATAAACAAGCAGCAGCCAGTAAGTAAGAAAAAAATAAGAGACAAAACAGGGGATTGATGTATGTGTATAGATGCCGCTAAAGGAGGGGGAGCTGCTGCTTCTGGTAAATCAGGAACAAAAGAAGCTGTTATGGATGCACTGACTCGTAAGTCAGGCATGACAATGGACGAAGCCTGTCAGATTCTGAATGTCACAAAAGAAGCTGATCTCACCAAACTATCAAAGGTAGTAGAGGGATATCAAGGAAAACAAACACATGTATTAACTGATTAAGACATATTAGAATTATGAGCATTTATTCAATGCAAATGATCCAGGTAAAGGTGGATCATTCTATATACAGTCTAAAGTAGTAAGAGCAAAAGAACGGTTTGAGATGGAAAAGGCAGCAGAGGAAAAGGCAAGAGCAGCAGCATCAGATGCAGTTAAACAACAGCAACATCAACAATCACCACCACCACCACCTTCATCATAGTGTATTTTTACACATATCTTAAATAGACTCCATATATATATATATATATATGTATGTATGTATAAACTATTCTTTTTTGTTCATATATATTTTATTATATGTGTGTGTGTGCATGTGAGGGGAATATAAAGTGTCTGTTTATTCAGGTGGAGGAGTACTAGATCTGCAAGAACCAAAGGCTATAAAAAGAAAGGACAATGAGAGAATGTTATTCATGCTTAGATCGTTTCCTTACCTGGGAATCCACAGACAGAAGCAGCAATGAAGTAGGTCACCAACTAAGAAGAGAATGAGTAAAAATGGGATATACACAGCAGTCAATACTTACAAAGCATACTACAATAATCATGGCAATAATCTTGGTATTCTTCCACCACATCGTACGCTTCAACATTGTACTCCTCTTTTTGAATGCAAAGGCCTGTTGATTCAAATTGTCTGTCTTATCCACCAATAACTCGATACGCTCTCCTCTCTCCAATACTCTCTCTAAATAGAATATATTGAGCCTATTATACTCATCTCTAAGAGTATGCCTATCTTACCTATATTATGAACCATCACATCCTTCACTTGTTCAATCTCCCCATGCACTTGTTTCAATCGATCAGCACTAGGATTAGTAGAGAAGTATTCCTGTTCATAACAGCAATCAGGACCATTGTTCCATTCATACCCCTTCTATTGTCTTACCATTTGTTTATCAATGACACGTGAGAACTCATTCAATCCATAAGCAGGGGCCTCCATGGCTCTGTTCTTGCCATAAGTAGACAGGAACCTTTCCTTCAAATCCTGTAAGAAGATAAAGGGTATTCTTCTCCCAAATGAGTCATCAGCCATGCACATATAAGTAAGTCCATCTTCACAAATATAGTGAAATAAGTATCTGCTTATGATATTAGAGTACTATTCATCCTATCTAGGGTGCATCTCTTTCTAACCTATCATAGACATAAGTCAATTTGGAGTTATTGGGTGGAATCTTCTCGAGAATGGCCTGGGTCACTGTTTAAACATACACTAAGTCAACAGATAAAAGAATGGACTCTTTATTCTTGTTCTTACCTCCTGTGAAGTTACCACTGCTGTTGGTATGTTCTGCTAAAATAGTCGATCCTCGAGCCACTAAACCATAGATAAGGGACATTTTGCTATTCTTATATAATAAAAAGAGAAACAAAAAGAAAAAAAATAAACAAACAAAAAAAAAGGACTCTATATTTATTGGTGTTGAAGTCACGTGTTCTAGCATAAATCTAGAATCCCATATTAATGTATTTAATATGCATATAATCATCAATTCCAAATTGACTTCCTTCTCTTCCAATGCCACTCTCCTTGACACCTCCGAATGGGGTATAACAACTAGAAATGATGCCTGTATTCACACCCACCATGCCTGTCTCCAAGTTCTCAGCTACTCTCCAACACCTGCCTACATCTCTGGAGAAGAAGTAACTGGCAAGACCGAACGGAGTATCATTAGCCAAGGACACCACTTGTTCCTCCGATTCAAATTCAAAGAGGGCAGCCACAGGCCCGAATGTCTCTTCAGTATGGATGGCCATCGTGGGCTTCATGTCAGCCAAGACAGTGGGGGAATAGAAACTGCCTCCCAAGTGTTCACCACCCACCAACACCTTGGCCCCTTTACTGACTGCATCCTGTACATGGCGACTCACTTTCTCTACTCCCTTCTCGTTAATGAGTGGGCCATGCGTGGTGTCCTTATCGAATCCATGGCCTACTTTGAATTCACGGACACGTTCAGTCATCATCTCGGCGAACTTGGCATACACGCCCTTTTGGACATAGATACGGTTAGCAGAAACACATGTCTGTCCTGTTCCTCTAAATTTACAGGCAAGAATAGCTAATCATCATATTTAGTCATGATAATGGGTGAGGGTATATATGTGTTACCATCAACAGCTGCATTTAAATCTGCGTCCTCAAATATAATAAATGACGCATTTCCACCTAATTCCAATGACACCTTCTTGACAGTACTGGATGCCTGTGTCATTAATAATTTACCCACTTGGGTCTATAAGAAAGGAAAGTGATGAATAGACCAAAGAACATGATCAGTTATCTTCACTTACTGAGCCAGTGAATGAGATCTTCTTGACAATGGGATTAGTACAGAGCTCTTTTCCTACTTCTGATACATGCTTATGAGTAGGCACCACATTCACTACACCTGCAGGAATACCCACACGTTGAGCCAGTTCACAAAGAGCAAGTGCTGAGTAAGGGGTCTCTGCACCTGGTTTGATGACTACAGTACATCCAGCAGCAAGAGCAGCACCCACCTTACGAGTGATCATGGCGATAGGGAAATCTAGTTTCAAGAAGATTTAAGTAAAGAGAATAACCCTGATTTCTATTCTTTCAATCTACTTTACTCCATGGGGTGATAATGCCCACTACACCCACTGGTTGTTTGATGGTAAGAAACCTCTGATTGGGCATATGAGAAGGAATGACAGATCCATAAGTACGAACAGCCTCTTCTGCAAACCATTCAAAGAAAGAAGCACCATACATGACCTCTGTTCTTGCTTCTGCCAATGTCTTACCGTTCTCAGCTGTCAAGATAGTAGCCAAGTCTTCTTGATGTTCAAGCATAGAATGATACCACTTCATAAGTAAGTCGTGTCTCTGTTTACCAGTTGTATGAGACCACTTCTTAAATGCATCAGAAGCTACTTGGATACTCTGCTTAGTCTCGGCAGCACCGAGGTCAGGTAACTGTCCAATTTCCTTGTCAGTGGCAGGGTCTATAAGAGTGTGTAAAAAAAGAGGCACAAGAAAAATGGATAATGAGTCTTACCTGTCACCGAGAATGTTTCCTTCTTGGTTGTCCACTCGTTGTTGATAAAAGCAGCGTGTCTGAATAAGCTGGGGTCTTTCAACTACAGCCAAAGATAAATAAACAGGCTCAATACCCCTTGTTCTTCTTACCTTGCTTAATGAAGTGAGTGGTCTCTTGGGTACAGTAGAATACATCTTATTGACAGCACGGAACATGGTTGAAATAGGTGAGGAAAGAGAGAGAGAGAGAATGAGAGGAGTTCATATTCTCCCCTTTTATATTTTTATAATAAAGAAGTTCCGGTTATTACATAAATAATTTTCTCATGGTGCCTAATCTGGATTTTGCTATAATAGTCGAACAAAAAGAAAGCAGTGCTTATATAGAGTGCAAAGGAGAGGAAACAAACGAGTTCCTTCACCCTCTTCTTCTATTGCTCTCTATCTAATCATGAACAGAACACATATCAAGGTGCTTGAGGATTCCCCGGTGGAATTCAATTTTAGTTACTTCCCTCATAATGTACAGACATATGTTCAACACGCAGTACTGAACATCATCTTCCTGAGCATAACACTGGGCTTTACAGTGCTGATCATGTATAAGGTGGCAGTGATTGTCTACAGAACAAGAAAATGGCTGCCTACTGCTGTACTCTCCCAGACCCTATTGTCCTTCATTGCTATCTCCTCCAGTCTTGTCCAGCCAATATCCTATTCATCATGTGATGTGGTACTTATGAACACTGTTCTATTCCTACTATTACTAACTCAGATCAATTTAGAGATTCTGGCTGACTATTGTCGTGGTGAACTTGGGTGGGTGTGTGGTGCAGTCCATATTACTCTATAAGGCATTTATTTGCTATAATCGATCTATGGTGCTCATCATATTGGGATCTGTGGTGAATCTGGGGTACATTGTGTTGATCATTATTTGTGCTACCCTAGGCAAAGTACCCGCTTACAAAGACATGGTGGGCAATTGTGTGGTGAGTGAATGTATATACAGTCATCATCATCGTATTAACACAATCTCTTTTTATGAATAGATGGATAACTGTAAAGTATATAACACATATGAATAGACATGTCATTTTCTAATACATCGGATCATAGTAGGATGGCCTGCATTGGCTAAACTGGGTGTAGATGTGCTGAGTAACCTATTCTTGTCCATACTCTTCTTATGGGCTGTTTACCGTTATTACAGTGTATCTGGTAACAGTCTATACAGATCTCTCTTCAAAGATGGAGTTGTCTTCTCGTAAAGATCCCCTATTCGTATTCTCTTCTCTATACTCACTTCACTACAGAATAGGTATCATTCTCTGTAACCTCCTTGTGGCCATCTTGATCTCCTGCCAGGCTATGGGCAGATTAAGTGCTGATTTGTATTGCTTTGAATGTAAGATAACCCTCTATGACTAGTAGTCTCTCTGACACCTTCTCCTTTAGGGGTCGTTACTTCCTATTTACTGTTCACTCAATTCAAGAGTTCAGAAGAACAGAAAGAACTAGACAAAGAAGATGATGAGTCCATTATCTCCAACAGAAGACAGACCATAACTGAATTCCATATTCCAGAGAGCTCCTGTCACTGCTTGGTTAACGAGAAGAAATCATCCACCATAAATCTTCAGTCACATACACACTCATTTTAAAAAATATTTTTATTTATTATTATTATTATTATTCTTATTATTATCTTATTTTTTTCTCCCTTATTCAATAAACATAAACAAACAGTAAGTCTTCGTTGTAATGTTGTTTGTCATGAACTAGTCATCAACCCATAGTCTGTTTTAGTGGAATCACCTGAACTGCCTGACTCAAAAAGAGCAAAGACAGAGGAAGAAAAGAAAGAGGAAGGAGTGAAACCAGCTGCTCGTCCAGAACAACGTAAACCACAATATGAATTAAAGTACTCATTAGTAGGACACCGTATGTCAGTATCCAGTGTGAAGTTCTCACCTGATGGAAAGTGGTTAGCCAGTTGTTGTGAGTAAGAATGACACAAACAAGCAGAACTTGTAACTCATTCATTTGAAAAAAGCTGCGGATAAGACCATCAAGATATGGCATGCTATGGATGGTAAATATGAAGACACCTTAGAAGGACACACACAAGGCATATCCGATGTTGCTTGGTCTTCAGATTCACAGAATTTATGCTCTGCATCGGATGATCGTACTATTCGTATCTGGAGTTTAGGAACGGTAAAAGCAGTGTCTGGATAAACAAAAGATAACTTCAACTCATCATTCAAACCATAGAGAGAGACAGTCAAAGTATTGAAGGGGCATTCCAACTATGTATTCTGTGTCAATTATAACCCACAATCCAATTTGATTGTATCCGGCTCATTTGATGAGAGTATCAAGATATGGGATGTCAAGAAGGGTAACAATGCACATTGCTTGATTGAATGCTTTATGCTCAATTCAATTCATTTACAGGTAAATGCATGAAGACATTACCTGCACATTCAGATCCTGTATCAGCGGTTCATTTCAATAGAGATGGAACTATGATCGTCAGTTGCAGTCATGATGGACTCATGTAAGGTTGAATAGATGTGCTTGAATCCAGAAGAGAGACTCACTACTTATTCTATAGTCGTATCTGGGATACAGCCAGTGGACAGTGTTTGAAGACACTGGTAGATGATGATAATCCACCTGTGTAAAGCAATTGAAATGACTGCCTTTTTTCCTATGACTGATCTCACATTCACTATAGATCCTTTGTTAAATTCTCACCTAATGGTAAATATATCCTAGCATCGACACTTGATAACACACTACGACTATGGAATTATCATACAGGCAAGTGTCTAAAGACATATAGAGGACATGAGAATAGCAAATACTGTATATTCGCTAGTTTCAGTGTGACAGGAGGCAAATGGATCGTGAGTGGAAGTGAAGATCATAATATCTATATCTGGAATCTACAGTCAAAAGAGATCGTACAGAAATTGGAAGGGCATTCAGACGTCGTTCTTTGTATTGCATGTCATCCAACTATGAACATTATTGCATCTGGGTCCATTGATCAAGATAAATCGGTCAAACTATGGTTTGATAAGTCTCAACCCACCATTCCACCACCACCTCCTCCTGCCACCAATTAAGACAATGAATAAATTAGAAAAAAGAGAGAATGGGATTTTAAGGGTATAAAAAAAAAGAGAGTATTTTTTTTATTTTTTGGCTTGCTTTGTTTGTTGTATGTTACTTATTTGGTAGAAGAAGATGTCCACCACCTGGATAGGAAACTCTTGGATATATTATTCTTTCTGTCTTCATCAGTCGTATTGAACTCCATATCAATACTCTTACGAGACAGCCCCTCCATGCTCTTCTTGGCGAGATGGGACAGACTCTCTAGATTGGGCCTCATGTCCAGACTGGATCTTCGACTATTCTCAACAGAGGGACGATGAGAGTCCATTGATTTACGCCCCCACCATGACTTCTTCACTTTATCCAATGCTTCTATATTGGGTCTCTCATCATACAGACTCTGCCTCGGTTCCTCTTCATCTGTCTTATTGGCGGCCATTGAGTTCATCAACGCTGTTGTGCGTAAATGTCCACCATCTGAACTACATCTCTTCAAGGGTGTATCTGGGCGTGGTCGATTGCTGTCCAATGAGTACCGTATCTTGGGTTCTTCTTCTGATGGACGTCTCATGCCATATGCTCTTCGTTCTAATGAGACCAGATAGTTTTCGTCTTCATAATGATTCACTACACCATAACTGTACCAGTCCACTGCCTCATCTGATTCATCTGAAGACTTGGAAGAAGTCAGTTCGGGTGACTGGTAGGAATACAGTCTCTGTCGAGGCAACATAAACTCATCCACATTGGGTCGAATGGTACTCATGCTGTGTCGAGGTGGCATTGTGGAGATATGGGGTATATCTGGTTTCTGTTCTAACACAGAAGGTAAACTGGGTCTTCTAAATCGACTGTTCTTCACACTCTCGTATTCTGCCACGTGGTCTGTTCCTTCCTGAAGGCCCTTCAGCATCTGTTGCATTGACCCAAATGTCTCTAGTAATTTCACTATTTCCACGTGATTCTTCGCGGATGCTAGATCCACAGCTTTGCTTCCATATTTATCCTTGACATGTAT
This sequence comes from Pilobolus umbonatus, assembly GCA_025528865.1. Lineage (NCBI taxonomy): Eukaryota > Fungi > Mucoromycota > Mucoromycetes > Mucorales > Pilobolaceae > Pilobolus > Pilobolus umbonatus. The sequence continues at coordinate 133,080 of JAIXMH010000037.1, forward strand.
CTTGGCTCCATTTCTTAATAATAAATCGACTATTTTGATACATCCATGTGCACATGCCATATGAAGAGCAGTGGATCCAATAGCACCAGGCACTGCTTGGGATTTATCTGCACTGTGTTTCTTGGACCATCTATGTTGAATCATAAATAGTATTAATATATATATAAATACAATATACATTCTCACATGATTATAATTATTTATATATTATTATTACTCTTATTATCTTACCTCTGTGCATTCACATCAGCACCCCGATCTATCAGGTATTGAACAACTGCAATATGATTATCGTTCATGCAGGCTAATTGGAGTGGTAAATACCCATTCACAACAGAATCAATAGCTGCTCCATGATCAAGTGCGAATTTAACTAGACCTAAGTGTTATCTGTTTAGTCGGGAAACAAAGAAAAAGTGGTAACCATGGAAACAAAAAGGGGGTTAGTTACCAACATTGCCATTCTTAGCTGCACCATGTAATCCTAATGTATCTTCTTTCATCTTTCATAAATAAGTTTAATATAAAAAAAGAGGGGAGAAAAGACGAAGAGGGTGAAATAAGTTTAAATTAATTTAATAATAATAAATATCTGGTATTAAAAAAGTAACATACACAGTGATTCATGAGTGTAAAGATGAGTATCATGAACCAATCAAGTCATAGAAGGAAGAAGGCATATCACTGTGAACTGCTCTTTAATAAGATCCTGGTATTCGGGTAGTTTCTTTCGGTTTAAAGGTGCGTCAGTGACAGGGCAGATGTATACTCAGATCAACCACCATGGTATCCATAGTGACAGTCTCGTTGTAGGAAGTCCATTGCCCATCGATCTTGATGAACTCTACAGAACCCTAGGGAATGACCCACCAAGTCACGTCTCCAGATTCAAACAGTTACCTACACATTGTTTCACAATCCTTACTACAACTATAAAAATAGAAAATAATGATCAAGTGGCAGTGATGTAAGATGCCATACAAAGTAGACACCTATGCTGATTCTATTTCTGAATTAATATGGGTGTTTACTGAAAATAAGAATTCCTCGAGGATCACACATGTGGTTCTCTCTACCAGGTATTCTACAGTTGACATTTTAAAACGAACATTGAGTGACAACAATTGGAACACCTTCTACCACCACACACACACACACACACACACTCACACGTTCCACACAATGCATTCCTGAGATTAAATATATATATCTTGCGTCATCACCAGAAAGTGAAAGGTGGTGTACTTTCCCTCTTTATGCCCATTATTCTCCACCAATCAGAATTCATCCCCATTTAAAAACCCTGCCCTAAACCCAATGAAAAAAAAATAAATAATAAATAATAATTTAAATAAATAAGAATATATTCCCTTTTTACTTATATTAATATAAACAAAGATGTACGCCCGTTTGACTTCCCAAGTTGGTCGCAACCTCAACCGTCTCGGTGTTAGATACAACTCCAACCTTGCTGCTAATGAGTTCCTTGCTGAACGTGAAGCTGTTAAGCACCACGCTGGTGGTAAAAGAAAGAGAATACACTTCAGAGTCACACATTAAGCTCATCCTCTTATTTAATCACAGATGCTGCTGCTACTTGGAAGAAGATCTCCATCTTTGTTTGTATTCCTGCGTAAGTTCAGTCATCATTGGAAGCTATTGTTGTTGTTTATTGACATACCACCTTCTAGTCTTGCTGCTGCCAGTTTCAATGCTTATCAAATCTACTCACACCATGTAGAACACGCCAAGCACCACCCTAAGGAATGGATCAAGTATCCTTATATCAACACTAGAGGAAAGGTAAGTAACCATATGAAGTGGTTCAATCAATGTATTGATGTGTTGTCAACTAGGACTTCTTCTGGGGTAAGGAATCTCTCTTCTTCAACCCCAAGGTCAATCTCTCTGCTTCCGAATAAACAATACATCTTTACAAAGAATGAAAATAAAGAAGGGGAAGTTTCCTTTTGTTTGAATCATGCAAGTGATGGTATGCATGCTAAAGTGTATTTCCTTCTTTTTATTATGGTTCATTGTGTAAATAGATGCCTGTATATGTGTGTTTAATGTTTGTTAAGGGAGTGCTTATTGTCGTACTTGAAATCAAATCGACTGAGTAACTGGGCAATGGCAGACAACTGTGCTCCATATCTGGCTGAATTATCATAGAGCTCAAACAAGGGAACAGCCAACAACTTCATATTCTTGGGCACACTTAATACCTCTGTTTAAACAATCAGAATCATGTTCCCATCGTCCTATCTCTCTTACTTACTATAGGGCGGCATATGAATGATATACAGAGATTTCTTCTCTTTAGGTTGAGTGATATGTGCAGGAATATAAGGATACTAGCCCAGTGATTATGAATTGAATTAAGCAATGCCGTAACTGCACTACACTCCATCACTTACCATATAGGACTCATAATGAGGTCTCCACCATGTAGATATATTCTCTCCCACCACCCAATCCTCTTTACTCTTCTCATGGGGTTCCTCTGATCCCAATCGATAATCCAACATCTCCTTCAACCCCTCCTTTTCATCTGCATCTGGTTTCAGATAATGACCTGGACTAATAAAAAGAGAGAAATGATTAAGTGACCAAGTTTCCACTTCAAATAGGAATCACTTTACAGTTTGAAGAATGAATTGGCTATTTGAAGCATAAGGACATGAGGATGATTATGTTGATGCACCACCATCACTGCTTCCACCGACCTCCTCATCCCATTCTCCTCGAAATCACTCTCTAATCTTCTTAATCTGGCTGACACGGAAGGATCCTCTTCTGGTTGTGCTTCTTTGGTTCCAAATGAATAATTCTCTAAATGCCATTGGTTCTTAATACAAGAGCACTCTTCACTGTGATGACTCACCTAATGGATATCTAACGAAAGGATGAAAGGGAAAGTGTTTTTTTTTATAAAGACTTCATAAAAATAAAAAGACAAGTGTTTATGCTTACAATGTCACAGTTGGCATAGTTCAAAAACAATAATAATAATAAATGGGTAAGAAACAACAAACAGAAAAATAAATAAATAAATTATATATATAGATAATCAAGGGGGTGTATCCATGGTCAATACCATCGTTACGCGTTCCCATAGAAATAAATAGAGTGTATATTTTTAATAATGATATATATTTAAGCAAATACAGGATGACTGAACGAAGCTCGTTGATTATCATACTGTGGTTTAGACTGATACATGTGCTGGATGATATTGAACAGATCATCTTCTGTCTTGGATTTATCCAATCTCAACAGACTCGATAATCTGAACTTGTGTTTGTTGGGTCGATGCATTGATTTGACTAGCAAATCTGATGCCTTGTTAAGTGACTCTTTAGGCAATGGAGCATCCTATTTGAAAAGAAACAGAGTGAGTAATGAAAGAATAGATGAGATACACAAGGACTTTACTTGATTGGTGTGTCTTCCTTTGTTTAACTTATTCAATATGTCATTCATGGAAGCCACCTCGATTCTCTTCTTCTGGGAAGGGGTCAGGTACACTCTCTGATTATCGAATGTTCTTGAAGCACTACTCTGTATTTGATGCACCAAGTCCTGTAACAAGTGCTGTTTGGGTGTACACCGTTGATTGTCTAATCTGCCTTGACACAGACGCTCTATACTTTTGGCTAGTGTGGCAGTAGCAATATCATTGGACTGTTGCTCTGTCATGATCACCCTCTGATCATTCATGGGTGTGGACAATCTATGTACAGCATGTATCACTCTATCCAAATCATCTTTCTTATCGGGTAAATATTCCTCTTTAGGCACATGACTCTCATAAGCAGGAGGAATAGTCTCACTATAGGGAGGAGGGACAGGCATCCACTGTGAAACAGACATTTCATTGATACTGTTCATCCATTGGTTGATTTCTTCCCAAAGCATCCTCTGTTCACGTGAAGCTGTTCTCCCAATAGTCATCACACCAGCTGCTCTCTCTGCTTGAAATTGGGTGACTCTACTGTGTAACTCTTGTTGAAGTGAATTCATATTAAGTTCATGACAGGGTGGAATGGGTTCACTATATCCATATTTGGAAGTTTCGCTTAATTCAACCAGACGATAGATTGAATTACAGAGAGAAGAGAGTGAATGGCAGAGTGTGTATGCCTGTTGTTGTTCAGCTGTGTCTCCTCCTCTATTCAATAGATCATAATGGATCATGGGATGAATGGGTGAGGAAGACTCATCAGACTGGGCAATTAACTGAGTTTTATTGTTGATGGATTTCAATAGATTTTGTTGAGATTGAAGTGAGGAATCAGATAAACAGAGTTGAGTATCCACTAATTGGCATAAGGACAGGTCGAGTAAATAAAGGCATTGATAATTGATGCTCTTTAATGACTGTAGTGCTTGTTCAGAGACTGCTGTGACTAGAATGTCATCGTAGTCTATTTCCTCCCTTGTCAGGTCATCTATCCATTGTTCATGGCTCTATTAAAATAAATTAATCACCATGGCAACAGGATTGTATCATCTATTTTACTTGTTCAGATGTCCTCTGTTTTCTCTTTCTCTCCATAGTGGCCATGATGTCCTGATGTAAAAATAGAAAAGAAGAGGGGAAGAAAAGGGAAGATGGAACGAGTCTTAAAAAGAAGTAGGAGATAGAGGAGTTATATTTCTGGTTATTTATTATTTTGTGTCTCCTTCAAACAATCAAGCCTATGCTTTAAGAGGGATTCCAATTAATCTCTTGTTTCCCCCCTCATCATTTTTTATGCAAAGTTTATAAAGAGAAGAAAGGGCAGGAATGAACAGATCCCTCTTCTTCCTTATGTTCATATTGTACCTCCTGTTATTTCTATTTATATTCCCTAGCAACCAATGGAATATCATACCGAAGAAGAAAGGTAACCAAGAAGATTGTTGTTTGTTTGGTGTTGTTCTCTTATTATTCTTTTAATAGATATGTATTTGAGTGACAGTGAAAAAGTAGTGATTGATCATGGAATAGGTATATTAGACTTTAATTACTTATTACTATTTATATTAAATGATGAACACTCTACATTACTATAAATAATGCGTGTAACCACTCTGATAAGCACTCTATCACAGTCTTATGGATCATGAAGAAGATTGCTTCAGATTAGTCACACTTAAACTCCACAAAGGGTGTCAATCCATGGACATAGATTCACTGCAGAAAAGGGAATGTAATTCTGTTATTTGTCACCCTTCAACATGCAATATAACCCTATTTATATGTGTAGATGCATTGATGCTTACAATGTGTGAATTATCTATTGCCCAGTTCTACATACCCACTCAATGCAGGCATCTTTTATCGAAAGGAATGGATGAGCAGAAGTCAGATGCATGTCTAAAGTAAGCTAAAGGGGGAATGGGCCTGATAACAGAGGGTGATTTACTCTTCTTAGAGAGATAGCCAAGTCAAACCAGGCATGGACTAGCTACAGTGGTATTTAGAACATCTTTTATTTTGAATGTTATATCTATGACTCATGATAACTATAGGCTACCATCGTAATGTGAGTAAGTATATACATACATCACATCAAGTATATACACTTATGGATTGTACCTGTTCAGTATCTATCTGTTTCTCAGTCAGATATCCAATTGAGAAAGGTAAGACGGGAGGGATGAATACCATTGGATCCATACTCACTTGATAACAAGATATATTGAATAAATTACATGAGAATATCACATTGAATCAAGTAAAGAACTTTGATATACTCAATCGACAGCAGAACTACATGATAGAATGGAGAGAGGAAGAGATGGCACATTTGAGTAATATCAAGGACATTCAACATGAGATGCACAACCAGTTTGAGAATTTGAAGGATGTTAATGAAGAGACCATTCATCAGATGACATCTATTCATGACAGAATGATGGATATGAAGCATCAATCACAGTCTATGATGAATGAACATCAACAATCGATCGAACTCTATAGAGACAAGATACAGAATCATTTTCATGGCCTAGTCTCTCACCAACAAGATACAATGAATGGTTTATATGATGCCATATTGAGTGATATCAATGGCCTCAATAGTCAGTTACAGGAGATGGTGTCTATACAGTCAGATGCCATTGATGCATGGAATGAAGCAAGGGTAAATACTAAAAAGTGATTGAAGTGAAATTCATTAAACAGGGAATCTATCAGGTATCGCAGACAGAATATATTCACACCTGGGAATCATTGGTTGTGTCAGTAAATAGGAGCATGAATGAGATCATCAACGCATCAATGGCAGAAATACATGATATGCAAGGTGATCTTAAGGAGATTCATTATCAAATAGGCTCATTCATTCAACCAATCAAGGGCTTCAATGATCTATTTACCTTGTTATTTTCTGGTAAATTAAACAAAGATAGACAATGGGGAATGATAGATTAATGATGGGGGATGACACAATTAGAACTGCAACGATACATTAAGCTCCTTTTTATCTATTCTGTACTGTTCAGTCAGCTGTACTCGATTGTTTATAATTCAGTTGGATGGACAAATAGGGTATTCTTATCCAGTATTACAATTGCAGGTACAAACATGTTTCTTGCTTATTTCAATTCATAAAAATAAACGGGTTTACTGACTGTCACTCTAGTTTACTACTACTTCACTCCTCTTCCCAGTATGATGGATGATATCGATACGTTCTTATCATTAGCACTGTTTTTTACTACTCATGTAAACAGTAAGAATAAGTATACTGTTGTATGCATTACTTACCTTTCATATTTAGTTAACAATCTGTTATCTTACTTCGCGTACCTATGTTACATCTTCCAGAATACTGTCTACACACAGACGACTACAGCGATACTACTCCAAGAAAGTGACCATTCGTGATCACCCAATAGAAGACAGGATATCCAGTGAGCCACCTCAAGTGGTACCCGATATCGACGATCCTCCTCCATCCAGGTATTACTTCCATCGCTACTACTAAAATAATATACGGGTTTTTGCAGTGTTTTTGGAAAAAAAGATAAATATTATTGAGAATGTGCATCAATAATATTGGTACTTTAAAAACGCAATATTTGTTAATGGGAAAATATAAAGAGGTAATGTTGGGAATCACTCAATCATATTGATGGGAATAGGCAGGATGTGAGATAAAGACCACGCCTTGGGTAATGTCATTGTTCCTCAATACCCTCTACAGGCTTCAGAGATATTGAGAAACACACAAAAGTAAGGACCAATGAGAATGAATATCAGAAAGGAGTTTGATTGAAGACCTGCTCGAGTTAGCAATAAGTGTTTCCATAGTTACAACTGGTAACATAACAACAATCGTATAGATTATAACACTTGGTAACAAAGAGACTGAAGAGAGCTACTTCAGATTTATCATGAACAGAGAGACTCAAGATCTCTACCTGATTAATTCGTTCTGTTACCGTATTCATTGTACGGCCCCAGTAACTGCTTTCTTTGTTCTTTCATGCCTGTACATTTATGTAAATGGGGATTGCTCGATCCTTCTCTAACGACTGTGGCACTCTTCTTTAGCTATGAATAAGTCCTCTGTTAGAAGAGTACCTTCTTCTCTTCATCGTTCTTTGTATCTATTCCCGGTATAAGAAGTAAGTACCCAGATACAGGGTAAATACTCAATGTCAACACTACCCTATCACTACCCTCAACATGCTCTCCATCTTCTTATACCCAACAACAGCAACAACAATAGACTTCCACCATGCCTTCCAAAAACCCATTGTATAACAAATCATGCAGAGTGACTACCATATAACACTGTCCCATCCAATCGAAATAAAAAAATAAAAATATTTTCCCCCTCCCTTTCCTCGTCTTCTTTAAGCAACAAGAAATAGAAAATGAAGTTAGATGCCAAAGCACTTCGATATATGTCCTCAGAAGACTTCAGAGTCTTAACAGCTGTAAATACATAGAAGAGTTCTCGAGTGACATTTCTATTGACTCTCTTTATGTAGGTGGAAATGGGATCTAAGAATCATGAAGTGGTTCCTACTTCCTTAATCACCCAGATTGCTCAATTAAGACACGGTGGAGCAGTGAAGATAGTGGGTGACCTGGCAAAGAAGAAACTGATTGCTCGTGTACAGAATATGTCTTGTAAGCAGAACAGAATGATTGAATACTGGGAATAACAACTGATATAACCAATAGATGATGGGTATCGATTGACTTATGGTGGATATGATTATCTTGCATTAAAGACATTTGTAAAGAGAGGCACTGTGTATTCTGTAGGAAATCAGATTGGAGTAGGTAAAGAGTCCGATATTTATATTGTGGCAGATGAAGATGGACGTCAGAATGTATTGAAATTACAGAGGTGGGAAGAAGTAGAATATGCTCATCCTTTTCTTTTGATTTCTGACTCCTTATATTATACGTAGATTGGGTCGTATGTCATTCCGTACTATCAAGTCTAAGCGTGATTATCTTCAGAAGCGTAAATCTGCTTCTTGGATGTACATGTCTCGATTGGCTGCTATGAAGGAATTTGCATTTATGAAGGTACTCTATGAGAATGGATTTCCTGTACCTGAACCCATTGATGCCAGTAGACATTGTATTGTGATGAGCTTGATTGATGCATATCCATTGTAAGTGATGATCGATCAATCCTCGAGGATCTTATTTAACCCTTTGTGCAATAGGCGTCAAGTGGAGAAAGTAGGTGATCCTGGTAAACTATACAGTGAACTGATGAGTATGATTGTGAAATTAGCTCAGTATGGTCTTATTCATGGTGATTTCAATGAATTCAATATTCTCATCAAGAGTGATGGTACACCTATCTTGATTGATTTCCCTCAAATGGTATCTACTTCACATCCCAATGCAGAGTTCTATTTCAACCGTGATGTCGAATGTATCCGTACCTTCTTCCGTCGTCGTTTTGGATATGAGAGTGTACTCTACCCTAGATTAACAAAGGATGTTGAACGTGAATTCAGTCTGGATGTACAAGTAGCTGCTAGTGGATTCACCAAGAAGATGCAGAAGGATTTAGAAGATGTAAGGAAATGACTAAAGAATGTGGTTGATGTACTCATTTTGTTATTATAGTATCAAGAAGAAGTCAAGGACTTTTCAGAGGATGATGAAGAGGAATCAGAGGAAGATACTCCCGAGGAGGATGTGGAGCATATACCCGTACATAAGACAGAGGAGGAATTGGCAGAGGAAAGATTGAGAAATCTGAGACTGGGCAATACTGAATTAACTGAGGAAGAAATATCATCTTCTGAAGAAGAGGAGGAGGAGGAAGAAGAAGAGGAGGATGATCTTGCTACTAGAGAACAAAAGATAGAGCGTCTGAACAATAGAAACTATAAAGCATACCAAGATGTCACACCTAAACAGCAACATAAACCTACCACAAAAGCAAAGAAGGAAGAGGACATCAAGAATAAAGTGGCCAGAACACTCAAATCACAGGTGAATAAACAGAATGTAAAGAATACACGTTGTAATATGACAAAATCAAGGTCAAAAAGAAAGGAGAAGGATGCCATCAAGAACAACGATTCATTCTGAGTGTGTTTATTCTTTAATAAACGGATTGATCCACTCATTAAATGACTTGTTATTCAATGCATAATCAGATCCAACACTCGTTAATAATTCCCTTGATAATAAATAGTATTTAGTTTGATATGTTATGTATGTATGCACTTCCCGGTTACCTTTCATTCAATGACCCTTTTATCTTATCCAGTTCTTTCTTTATGGTCTTTGCTATCTCCAGCTTGGATCTCAGTAGACCGCCTTCTGAGGCAATGAATGTCTTTTCTTCTGCTTGTTTATTCTCTATAGAAGTGATAGTGATGAGTGATTCCATTGCATGGCTATAAAGACTATTCTTTACCCCTCAATTTATGCATATATTGAATCAGTTGATGGGTGTTGTATGATGAAATATCCTCCTTCTCATTCTCTGGCTGTATTTGATGAACTATGGATGTGTTAATGTATACTCCATTCATGATGGGTTCACTTACTTAATGACTGCAGTTGAGAGTGAATGTAAGAAGATAGATTGGGTATAGTATCTTTGTTGGCTGTGAATTCATTGACTAGATTGAAGTGATTAATGGCTGATATGTGTGATTTTATGCAGTGATAACTTTACCCTTTGATATCATGTTGCCTACTTCTATTATCATCTCATAATTAGACTATAGAGATAGACATGAGTAAATACACTAATGGTGCATGCTTCTATGATATTTACAATGGGTGTATATGGGCTAATCAATGACTTTATCTCTTCCAATTCATTCACCTTGTTTATTTGTGATTTCCTATGAGAACCAGAGAGTCAATATCAGGTCTGCATGATCACTATTACCCATTTACAGCTTCAATTGATATTCATCCATATTCACTATTCTTCCTCTCCTTATGCCATCCATATTACGGTCTATTCTATCCATAAACTGATCATCTGACTTCCCCATCTCATTCACTCTTTCAATTAGATTGTGTCTGCATTTGTCATTAGTAGCTGATATTACTTTAATGGTCTTATGCAGTTCATTCTACATAACAGGTGATAACAGTCAAATATCACTCTCTATTCATATCTCATCTGCCAACATACCAGCTTATTAATAGATGGATTCAGTGTGTGCTTGACCGAATCATTCTGCATTTCAGCCACCTTTCTCTTTACATGATCTCTCTGTATCTCCATTATTCTATGCTCAGTAGTCACTTGATGCAGTCCTGCTTTAACCCTTATACTCATACTATTAAAGAGATCAGGACTCATTCAATGACCATAACAGACTATAGCTACCTTAGTCTATGCTGTTGATCTGGATTGATATGTAGATCTCTAATCTTCTTATTCAACTTGGACTCTAATATCTTTGTATCCATCATCAGTCGATCTCTTTCCCTTGCCTTTATATCACAATCCTTCTTTCTCGTCAACAATGCTCTCCTGATCTCTTCCATCTTCTCCATTTGTAGTCTCCTTATCTCACTCTCTGTGTGTGAAGCTGTATTGCACTTCTTTAATCGCGTAATACGTGTTGACTGATCAATATAGTCCATCAACTTCTTGACATTCGCATCCAAGCGATCATTCTCCAGAGACAGTTGAGATAATAAGTGTCTGGTGTTCTCTAATTCTCTTCTATTCACGCCCAAGTGTTTCTCTGCCTGTTTATTGATCAATCCCTCTACCCGAGTACAGACAGTGGAGAAAGTGACCGGAACTACTTTGATGAGATCTATCTTCTGTGGATCAGAAGCAGGTGTCTTCTCCACTTTATTCCTTGACTGAATAATCTGTCTTAACTTCTGTTGATATTCTCTCTGTTGGGTCATCAGTTGCTCATAATAGAAGACATTTTCTCTGAGTCCTCTGTTCGATTGTCGTTTTATTTCTATCTTTCGTTCTGCTTCCTCAATACTGTTCTCTATAGGAGAATGTCAATAAGTGGGTCTCTATTCCAGTAATCAGCAAAATACCTAGTTTCCTTATATTCAGTAATAACTGTTCGTTCTTATGTTTACACTGTTTGTATTTCTGTCTATAATCCATTATTGCCTTGTGTAGAATACCATTGAAAAAGTGGGTGTCAACAACAAAAAAAAATATTGGATCACAGACAGCCTTTTTATTTCATTGGCTCATAGATGGATATGATTGATATTTCGCAGTATTTCTGAACTTCATTTTTTAAGCCCTAAAAATTCGCAAATTCGCAAATCAGATAATTGTAGAAACACAACCCCTCTTTGCCACAACACAATATGACTATTTATAAACGTATTTGACCTCTGACCCTTATTAATAATAGACAGGTCCTAAAAGCATAAGAATAACCCCTGCGCAAAGAATATTCTCCTGAGGTGCTTAGGAGTTGAATTATATTTGTAATGTTATAAATAAGGGTCATTTTTTCTTTAGTGATTATAGACAAATAACTTCTTGTCCTTCTATTAATAAGTATTGATTACAAGAGGGTGTCAGCTTTATAGCTCTATTAAATGTATTGATGGTACCTACCTCTATAGATGTTACAGAAGTCTCTCATAGAAATATAAGCCATTAACTACGCTTTTCTCGTATGACATGTAAACACTACACACTTTGATGTCCAGTATTATGACAGTGGTTTTACGGTCTATCATATCTTGGTGTTACTACCCAGATCTCTATTTCTCTTAACCTCAGTTGAATCAACTCAACTTCTCATCCTTCTACGGGTTCAGCCTCATCCAAGCCTATAAATGAATAAATAACACATAAGGCAAAAACATTTTGCCTATTGCACTACATACTGGATCCACCCTTGGTTTTTGATACCAATATTACTCATTAAATGCATATAAATAGAAACAAGTGGTAAAGTTATCGTTTTCATTTGTTTGCGATTCCGGTCTCCATCGTGACTATGAAATCACTACCGCTGATTGGTATATGCTGAGCACGTTGGCGAATTGTCCAAGAGAATGGCCAATCAGTTGTAGTTACACGGTGGATCCCTGTCTATGTTTCTCCCGGGAATAAACGTACACAACAGAAATGAAGCCGCCTATAAAATGAAGATATCAATATGACTTTAAGGAGGGGGATATAATCAACCTTGATATGTCCATTGTCTGTTTATGAGAGGGTATTTATCACCTTACTGTTTTATCGACCAAGAGGGGCTTATACAAGTGTAACCGCCAGTTCAGCCCTTCTGACTTAATGTAGATCAGAAGTTCAAATAGGACACTTAATTGTTATTTTATTTTTATTCATTAAGTATGAATTGAGGGTTATAAATATGAAGAACTCATTCTCTTCTCTCTTCTCTCTTCATTCTCTTTTCCAACCATAAACCAGACATGCCTGAGTCTATGCTAAGAAGAGGCCTTACTGTATCACAGGTGGACAAGTACAAATACGATGAAGTCAATGGGGTCAGATCAATGTCAGATAATACCATTGAGTTCGATATGCGAGAAGAAGATGTGGGTGAACCCAAGAATGAGATTGAGAGTCAACAGGAGAAGATGCTCTGTGACCATAATGAAGAGACATACGGTGATGTTATTGCTCATCCTGTTCAACACTCTCGTATGCAAACATTGAAAAAGACTATGAAGAATAAGTTTGGATCAAAGGGGAGTAGGTAAATTACTTCTATCGTCTCTCTCATTCATTGTTTATCTTTCTTATATTAACATTTCTATTACCAGTCCACCTGCACCTATAGAATACATGTTGAGTAAGTAACAGCCGCACATACACACACATATAAAATGATACATTTGATTAATCTATCATTTCTTCAGTTGTCCATTTCTTACAGTTGAGAGGAAATCAGAAGTTTGTATTGGAGAAGCATATAGCCGATGATTTGTATGAAAGAGTAAGAATAGAAACCACCGAAAATCATGGGATGTGCCTAATTGATTCTCTTTCTATTCTAGTTGAACATGACAGCTGATGAACGTATTCGATTCAATGGTGTGCATGACACTGATGGCCTAACCAACTTCTTATCAAAGACAAAACGCGCATTCTCTATCAAACTACACCAGAAATCAGGCGAAGATATGACTACATCCAAAAACCATACTATTGTATTCAATGATAATGTGTACCTTGAATTCAAGCCAAAGCAAATTCATGCACATCATGTCTTGAATACCAGAAGACCCTTTTTCCGGTAAGTCATTGGGTGGAGGACTTAAAAAAGATGCTTCTATTAATAAATATTCTTTTCATATTTTTAGTCCTCCCGTGCCTGATCTGAGTGCTGATATTGGTTTGGAGAAGGCACCTTCTTGGCTCGAACTCTTCTATGATTTGTTCTATATTGCCACACTGACTAATTTCACTCATGAACATCATATCAAAGACTGGGATACTCTCTGGGTGTATACACAATGGTTTATCATCACTTGGTGGGCATGGTGTGCAAGTTCATTGTAAGTGGTTTATTGTTCATGCCTATTAATAGTATCTAATTATAACTTATTCTGATAGATACACAGCAAGATATGACACGTAAGTGGCGCATTCTCCATATGTTATTACACCAATGTAACATTCCTTAACCTTGAACTTGTGTTCTTCTAGTGACGATGTGATTCACCATCTCTATAAGCTTGTTGAGATGTGTGCAGTCAGTAAGTTATCTATATACGCATACACTACAGCAATCAAAACCAACCTGTTTTCTTTATAGTCTGTATGGCAGGTTCCTCCCAACATTTCCTGAACTCGACTAGTTATATATATGGTTACATTGGTAATAATATATATTATAATGTAATTAAAAGAGAGATTATATTAACCCAATTAATGTACAGCACTAAAAGTAGTACTGGTTATTGAATACTCCGTGGGTAAGTGATTTAATTGAACAGACACCAAATGCTGATATTATGCTAACCTCACTCAATTGTTTTTAGTATTCGTTGTTGCTGTCCTCACTCGATCCAAATCAAGGACTTCTTTTGCCTTTTATGTGGGGGCGAATTTGGTGTCGATTGCCCTTTGGGGTTCTTCTTTGATTATTGTTGAAAGAGAAACTCATCGTATTCTCTGGTATATGGGTGTCTTCTTTGAGATATTCGTGAATGTTATCTTAAGACGTGATAAGGCCCTTTCTTGGGCTGCCAGTCATTTGGCAGAACGTATCGGATTACTCTCATTGATTGTGTTGGGTGAGAACTTGATGGGTCTCGTGAAAGTGGTACTGTCAGCCGGAAATTCAGTTCCTTTAGTGTGAGTGTTGATCTATTCATATGTTGACTTGTTTACTGATGCTGTTATTAATATAGTGGTGCCAACTTTATGGCAGTGGGTATTGTCTTTGGTTTCTTTTTCATGTATTTTGAAGACTTCACCAAAGAAGTAAGTAGTCCCTATATGATGCCTTCTTTCTTACTAATTTTTCTTATTTGTAGATCTTCTTACATAATAAATTCCATCAAATATGGGTGTACTTGCATTTCCCTCTCCATTTATGTCAAATTGCTTTTGGTATTGCATTAATGGATCTGTAAGTATATTAACTCTATATTAAACAGTAAGAAATTAACATGTTATTTCTAAAAGGGTGAAATTACATCAAACTCTTCTTCAGACAAATAAAGATATAGAACCTGGGGAAACTGTTTCAGAAGTACCCACTTATGCGGGCGAAGAGGATTATCCTTCTAGTACAGTTGATGAAAGCGATGACCTATCAGCCGAGGAGCATGCCAAGAGAGCTATCAAGGAAGTCTATCCTTTATTGAATAAAATAAACATTGCCGATAATGTTCATTACACGAAATACTTGGAAAAGAAAGACTCTCGTGCCATGCCTTATTATGTCTCTGGTGTTCCTCCTCTTATGGAAAGTATTTCTTCTCATTCTGTTCTTGCTAAGAGAGCACCTGTAGCCGCCGAGGAAAGTACTACATTCTCTATAACAGAATTGGTGTTTATTTACAAGATATTCTTGATATTCGGTGGTGCATTGCTGGTACTGAATTCATTGATTAAACTTTTGAACACGAAACTATCAGGTACGAAATAACCCATTATCACAAGCCATAGATCCAAGTAACTAAGAATCTTATTCCATAGATCGTAATGGCATGATCATTATTGTCTGCCGTGTTATAAATGCTGGCGTTATCTGGGGTTTGTGTGCTCTTCCATTTGTAGATATTGAACCAATTATACTCTTAGGTGTTATGTTGGGATCTGTCATACTACAAGGTAAACAAATATTGAAACTTTTATATGATCGATTGTTATTAACTTATTCTTCGATAACCAGGTGCCATCGATCTTCTGGATTAAACTTGGAAGTTGTAATCCAGTAACAAACAGTGCATCTATCTCGCCTTATTCTACCTTATTTAACCTTTCTCCCTTCTCAGTTGTTTCACCAACATTTTGTGTATAAAAAAAATTCTTTAATAAATAATATCTTTCATTTCTATATATTATATTATATATATCTATAATATATGCTTCACCTAGACGTTATAAACAAGTATATCTCCAATAAGGAAATATGGGGGGAGAATACAATGAGTGTTAAAAAGAAAAAGGGGTGATGATATTCATTGTTCGTTTCCAACATCTATATAAACTGTATCATTACTTACTTAACCCTTAATAAAGTAACTCTTTCAAGTCTTTTCAAATTATGACACTTGTGATGTGGGGATGGGTTCAGCAGAGGTGTAAACTAGCCATGGGTATATCTATATGGAAAAGAAGGTACTTGGTGATTACAACAAGGACATTCTGCATGCATAAATCAGAGGTACACTTCATCTATTGTCATTCTCTTCATAATCAATTGACGTTTTGATTGTTTTTGCTAGAAAGGAGTCATAGCTTCCTTGTATTTCAATCCTATGGGCTATGGATGGCCTATGTACAAGTCTGTTGAGCATAATCGCAAGAAGAGATCAGTTTCTATTCATCCAAGAGATCCGAAAGAGAAAGCAGTCAAGTTCAGATGCATGTCAGAGGAATCAATGAACAAGTGGATACAGGTTATTCGAGAGCAGATTCAGTCAAATACTAGAATATGGGTCAATTCGAATATTGAATATGCATTTGGATCTGTATTAGATAGACTACTGTACAGAATGAGATTACTAGATGATCATCCGGAGAAATACCATATAAGCAACATACATAAATACAACACATAACCATATATACATACATCCCCCCATATGCAAAATAATCCACATAATGATATATAAAACAAAGAACCTTTTCTTTTTTGCTTACTTATTACCTAAATGCGGTTACTGAAGGGTAGCCCGAGAAGATGAATTCATCATAGGATTCTGGTCTCTTTTGTTTTCATTGTTTGTAGAGATGAGTACCCGGTACTACTTGAGAGGGACCAGAATAATTTACGGGATATGATCCATATGAGCAATTAAGGGCTTTCTCCAGTTTAATTCATAACTTATGATTCTATTAGTTACCGGTGATCCCATGCCTTGTTCTAATGGGGTGTTACTTTGAAGTGGGATTGTAATGGATGCCCCAAAGATATCAGTCCAACTGTTGATCACGAAAGTCTAAAACATTTGTGAAATACATGCATAGATTAATGTCATGTTATATATCTTCAGCTTCAATGATAGAGTATGATAACCGTTTTCCTTATTGAATTGTACTACACCCGCTCTTGTGGTGGAGGAATTATTCCCCATTCGATTATATATATAAAGTGCGCCTCACCCAAAATAAAAAATTCACTTCCCTTTAACCAAACAATAAACATGGGCCAAACACAGAGTACAGAAGTAGTGGTTCCCAAGAGTAAATTCAGACCAAAGAAGTATCTTAACAAATTAGAACTGGTGTCTATGCAGTGCATATTTGATGACATGTCTACTGATGGAGTTATTGAGCTGAAGGGATTCCTAGTAAATGCATAAACACATGAGTTGATAAATAAGTAAATTTTCTTACCTTATTAAAGTAGTTTTATTGTTTATGTGTATATAGGATTACTTGAAGTTTCCCTCTGAATTGGAGCCAGCAGCCATATTATTGTTCAAGTCATTATCCTATTTAGGCTCCTATCCTGACCTTGAGGGTCCTACTCCTTTGACATTCACAGCACTTATTACTGCTTATATTATACTATCAGGTCGATTGGAAGAAGATCAAGAGTTGAGAGCAGATACCATGTTCTTCGAGTCATTATCTGTATCACCCCCACATCATGAAAAAAAGAAGAAGGAAGTGACAAAGAAAGAGGAGTCTAGTCTGAGGAGAGAGTCTACAGGCTTATCCTTGGCGGAACTGGGCATTGCCTTCGATGATATGAAGTTAGAGGAGGATGAGATAGAACATAGAGCAGAAACCGAAATACTGGCCCGTGATCTCACCACTGTGTTCTCACTGTTTCTCTGGCTAGGCAATATAGAGACAGAAGACTTCAGTAAGATCACAGAGACAGCAGAGAAGATAGTCCGATCACAGTCAGATAGCACAGATACAGTGAAGTTCAGCCGACTGAAATCATGGATAGAACATTATGCTCCTCATATCTTCACTCCCATGCAGTCATTTATCACCAAACAGTTCACTTTCTACCCAACACCCAATGATCCTCATCGCTTGTTACTCAAGGATAGGTACCCAATACCTAATCAATCAGATATCCTCACACCTGTCTACACCACACTCCTTAGTTGGGCAATACCTGAACAAGCACTTGCCTCCAAAACATGGACTCGACTCTATTCTGCCTCACAAGATGGATTCTCCATGAACAGATTCGAAAGCCATGTCTTCAAATACCCTGGACCTACTGTCATGCTTATTCAAGCAGATAATATCCTTCTGAGTGCGTATATATCCCAACCATGGAAGCATTCCAAGAGTCAATATTGGGGTGATTCCAGCTGTTTCCTATTTGAGATTTACCCTGATCTTGACATTTACCGTCCCAGTCAACGCAAACATCTGAAAGCCAATCAGCATTACATCTATTACCATCATGCCTATGGTATCGGAATGGGTGGAAACCAGCAACATTTACCTTCCCCCGCAGACTACGAATTCAATTTGTTCTTAGAAAACAACTTGCAAAGAGGAACGTTCAGTCACGAAGCTTATTCTTCGTTCCCTACTTATGAAAGTACACTCAAACCAAGTCAATCGTTCATCAAACCATTTGATGTGGTGAATATCGAAGTGTTTGGGTTAGGTGGCGAAAAAGAAAGGGCGATACAGGCAAAAGAGTGGTTGTTTGAAACACAGGAAGCAGCCAGAAGAGCTGGTTTGAACATAAGGAAAACGGATGGTGAATTAGATAAGGAATTGTTAAAAATGGCTGGTATTATTGACATGGATAGTAGACAAGATCGATAAACAAGTGGGTGGGGAATGATCTAGTTTTCTCATTTTAAATCCTGCTGACATATTTCAACTTGTTATATATATAATAAACAATAATCATCTTTTTTCAGTTCTCTTCAATCTATTTTACTTTTTATAAACAAGGCATGAGGTTATCATTGATTGCTACTGCATTAGCTACAGCTATTGCATTTGTTGAATGCTCAAATAAGGTGGTCATAGGGTAAATAATAAGCATTTGTCAATAAGGTCATACGGGTTGGAATCCATTGACACTTTCTTTTATTTTTTAAAGGTATTTCCCAAATTGGTTGTATGCCAATTACCCTGTAGAAAGCATCCCGTATCAGAAATATACGCATTTGAACTATGGTATAAATATAAAATGGAGAAAAATAAGAGGGGGTTATACTGACCTTCGTTTGTGGTTATAGCCTTTGCTATCATGACTACACCTAATCTTCTACCTTCATTCACTGATGACTGGGCGGTGGAAACCTATCTTCCCAAAATGATTGAACTTGCACATAAGAATAAAACGAAAGTTTTGCTCTCTATTGGTGGCTGGACAGGATCCAAGACATTCAGCACAATGGCAGCTAATGAAGAAGCTAGGAAAAAGTTTGTGGATTGGAATATCAAGTTCATTGAGGATTATCACACAGATGGTGTGGATATTGGTAAGTTCAATAGATCAAATTAAATGCGAGTGTTCTTTGTTCACGATTGGCTTTAGATTGGGAATATCCTGGTAAACAGGCAGCAGGATGTAATGAGGTGGCTGACAACGATGCCGATAACTTCTTACTGTTATTGAAGGACCTGAGAGCAGGATTGGATGCTAAGTTTCCTAATGACAGAAAAGAGATTTCAATGGCAGTACATGTGCAGCCATTTGTCAAGTCAGGGCAACCAATGACCAATGTTAAGGAATTCGTACCTTATTTCAACCACATCAATCTGATGACTTATGGTAATGTAACTGATTTTTCCCTATGGTATTGATATTAACCTGGATTTTTCTTATTAGATATTAATGGTGCATGGGCATCTGTCACTGGCCCCAATGCTCCCTTTGATGCAGAGGGACAAATCGGTTCTCCCTATTCTTTTGTTCAGAGTGAGTACATCTCATGTAAGGTGATATCAACATATCTTACAATGTGTCTATAGGTATTAGAGATTGGAAAGAAGCAGGTGTACCCAGTGATAAGATAACGGCTGGGCTGGCATTCTATGGTCGTGGAATTAAGGCCAAGGTAGACATGACCAAGGAAAATAACCAATATCAGTTATCAGAGATAGGCGCACCTAAGGGTGATTCAGACGATGCTTATTGGACTGATCCATTCTGTAATAAGGTTGATGGAGGTTTATCAGGTGTGTACAGATAACAGTGGTACATTATTTTGTTGCTTATAGTACTTTATAGGTGTATGGAAGTGGTCTAATCTACGTAGAGAAGGGCTTATTCAGGATGACTTTGTAACTCCAGGAAAAGGATGGAATAGGTACTGGGATGAGCTATCTCAAACACCTTGGTTGTTCAATCCATCCACAAAAGACTTTATATCATATGATGATCCCCATTCCTTAGAGGTCAAGGTGAATCATGCATTATGTGAGAACCTGGCTGGTGTTATGATATGGTAACTGGGATATTAATAATTAAAGAGTCATACTAACTTTATCTCAAATAGGGATATTCATCAGGATAATGGTGAACTGATTGACTCAATCAACCGTATTCACGAAATGACACCTAATTGTTCACCACTGAATAATACCCCTCCTACAAATAAGGAAGTGGATCATGAGGAAGAGTATGATTATGGAGAGAGTGAAAATCCTAATGATATAGAGCCATGGGTACCCGCTCACAATAATCAAAAAGAACCCACTCCTATATTCCCTGTGATGACCGGCCCAGATACACCTTCCCCTGCCACGAACCAGGGTAAGCCAGCTACTACGGCTACCAAGATTACCTCTATATTCCCTGTAATGCCCGGACCTGTCATTCCTACTAACATTCCTCCACCCGTAAACACTCGACCTACAACTACTGCCACCCAAACTATACAAACCAAACCTAATCAAACTGCACCTAACCAAACTACGCGACCTACATTTACTACTATCATTCCTACCACTGTTACTACACCAGCTACTACTACACCTGTTCAAGGTCCTGGTAGTCTCGATGGTGCTCCATGTATTCTATCAGGTGAACAGAAATGTGTATCCTCAGGCATTTCACCTAAATGGCTCACCTGTAATATCAATCGATGGGTCATTCGAGACTGTCCTCAAGGACTTGTCTGTAAAGATGGATACATGGGGTCTCTTTACTGTGATTTCCCCAGTCTTGATATCAAAGCAGCTAGTGTGGCTGGTTATCCACAGCTTAGTATATCTACTCAAAAGACACATGCCTCGGTATTGGAATCAGAATAATATAATAATAATAATAATAATTTATTTGGAATATATACACATTTATACAACTATGTTAATGTTCATCGCATTCTATCCTTATCCGATGTTTCGGGTGCAACCAAGTATCGTATATGGATAGGTTCACCAGGTCTTTCGCTCTATTACATAGGCAGTGTTTGAGTGATAGAGAAAATTAAGATATTGAGTGTATATTACCTCTAAATAAGACTCCAGTTCACTTCTTCTATACCCACTCTCTGGTAACTCAGTAAATATAACTAGTGATAATCATGTCAATGTGTGCAACTATGAAATAAGTAGATTTGATTCATACCTAACCCTGCATTTTTCAATGAACTCTCCTTCAACTGTAAATTCATATCTACCAAGGCCACTCTACATTTTGAATCCTTGAATATATCCACTAATCTGCCTGCTGTTTTCTTCTCCATGATACGTATATTTCCAACCTGACATAAACAATCAATCAGTATAAGATGCTATGTGTGCTCTTATAATATAGTCTATACCTTATTATTCCTCAAGTATTCTAATATGGATGTGAGATTTGATTGTTGACGAAAGAACACATATATTTTAGATGGTCGATAGCTGGAAAGAATATGATGAAGATAGGTCAGAATAAACTTGGATTTCTGCTTATAAGCATCTTCATACTAATAAAACAACAGCAAGGTCAGTAAACAACCAGGCATACATAATATACAGTACTTGTTTATCCAATGTCAGTGGTGGCATCTCTCCAGCCTCATCCCCAACCTCAGTCTCTTCATTATGGCCATAGTCTTCAGGATAGATCATGATGTTATTACGCACGATTGGTGCTACCTCATCGGCCATGTCCTTTAAGCGCGGTGCATGCCACACCAACTTCCTCAGCATGAAATAGAACTCAGAATCATTGGAATTACCTATTTGTTTTCTCTAGGATTAAATGAGCCTGTATATATGCATGTGCTTTCTGTTTACCTGAGTATTCCATTCCAAATACAGATGCTACAGGGCCACAATATCGTTTACTGTATTCACTGAAGCTGTTAAATAAGCCTGAATTAACAACACTTATTTGATGGTATAGATCCACTGGTTGTGAGTGCAATGCTGATTCACTCAGTAGGATGGCTCTTCTGTGTTGACTCATTAATTCGCTTAAATTGGTTACATATTTTCTCTATTGTTTATGAATACAGTTATTGATTTGTTTATAAGGGTGAAGAATTCCTTACATTATTGTGCTTCAGACATTGACTTCCATCCATTATGACTGTACCGAATCTCCTCTCCAATATTCTGTCAGAACACTGAATGGCATCAAAGTAATCCATCAGATAATAGCGTATTGTGGGTGTGTACTGTTCAGTTATGTATTCATAGCCATCTTCATAGGATTCTTCAAGCATGATGGGATCAGTGAAATCTCTTGTTCCATGCTCAATAAACACCTGTTTCAATATCCTCACTCTCTTTCTCTTCCTCTGTCTGATCTTCCGTATGACAATAGGTGCATCAAACATTCCTTTCTTCTTTCTGATAATCTTTATAGTATGTGGGTCCATATCAAATATCCTCACCATTTCATCTTTCCATGTAGACATCATATGTGATGGACATAGAATAAGGACAGGATTATCCTTCTCGTACAGTTGACTGAGAACAACAGCTTCTTCCACCAATCCAATTCCATATTCATTCCCTAACAATACTCTCCCATGTTGCTCAACTCCCTTCTTGATGCCCTCCTTCTGAAATGACTTCAGTTTGGAGTAATAGGGTAGTTCAAGCAAGTCCATTAGATGTGTCTCGATTTCACGTTCTTCCAAGTCTCTGAACTCGTGTAATCCATTTCTCTTTCCCTTTGTCATCTCTTTCAGCATATTGATAGGTATTCCATCAATATCAATCTGCAAATTAGGTGTCTGAACCGGCAACATTTTTAATACTCTTGAATACGCTCCTTCAGAAGCAGGCATTACCCAGTGATCGTGTTGTTCATCGTATCTGATATGAGGTATACTTCTCACAAGTGGTTCAAGTGTAGCAGTTAATGTGGCCTTGAGTGCTATCTGTGTCTCTGATATCAAACTGAACGCAAACCGTGTCTTTGTACGTGGTAATTCGACATATCCGTCTTCCTTATTATAATAAGAGAGCTGTCTGGCAAATTTAGACGGTGGTGCATGGGACACACTTTGATAAACTTCTGGTGAATACTGAATGAATGGGTGAAGAGGTTCATCCCACCTGAAGTATCGACAACGAGCTGATGAGCACTAGAGCAAGAAAAAAGAAAAGGGTTAAATAAGAAAAAAAATGAAAAGGGTGTCAGGGTTATGACTTTACACTCCAATACCATCTGCCTTTGTTTTTCAGATCGACAGACACTTCACCACTGGTGAGAGTACTCTGACATCGTGGACATCTGGTGCACGATGCCATTGGTTATTGTTATAATTGTTTTGGGAAAAAAAAGGTGTGGAAAAAGGAGGGGGAAGTAATTGGGGAATCTGATCAAAGTAAGTGAGTGGAAATAGAGTAGGTGTTACTCACGTGATATCATTCTTTCAATACAATAAATATAAAGAGGGCCTTGTACAAGGAATATAGGCACACACATACTCTACTTACTTACCATATGCACAAAAGACATTAATTCAATTCAATTGAGTAGAATGTAGTGGTTATAGGGTGTTAGTAGCCATTGAGGATGCTGTGTGCTATAGAGTTACCAATTTAGGATAAGATACTGACAGGTGAAATTTATGCAGTCTTGGGAAGTGAAAGCAAGATAGAATTGAGGGTAGCAGAGAGTGCAGCCTTGATAGAAGAGACTGAGTGGTTCTATGGTTTATATAGCAGAGATCATAGTTGGAATAAAGGTGAGTATCGGTATGTGGATACTTGGATGATCAGAGCACCACTTGCGAGTATTGAAGAATGAAGTACTTTGGGCACAGTCAACCATGATATCCTACATCTAAAATGGAAAAACTCAAGTCCTGCTTATTACGTGAAATTGTTTAGTACTAATCCTGTTATCTTCTGCAGGATAATCATACTTTCCCTCATCTTCCAGCGTATCCTGATATTTACTGGGATAATGTCGTGCAAGCAAATAATAAAGACAAATCCAGTTGACGCCAAGTATATTCCAGTGGCTATGATGTAAAATTGGTCCATCCCCTGATATATTTGTAGTGCCTAGCAAAAGGTAATAAAATACGCCTTGCTTTAGCAACTCGCCTGCTATGGGATACACTATCTACTTATTGAATCTACACACAGTCAACAATTTCTTGAGCACGGTTTATGAACACAATACAATCTGTGTCCTTCTATATTAGCCCCCTTCATTTATTGGATGATTATTCAGAGTGTAATTATGCGTCTTAAGGAAACAACGTAATGTGCTCTAGTTACACCAGTTTGGTATTCCTATTAGTAGTTAGCATTACTATTTACAGCCACTTCTCTACTAATGGATACAGAAGTAACAGTAATTCAATCACGTGATATTATTATTACACGTAAAAGCTCATGAATACATCATTCAAGGTCTAAATATACTTAGTGTATATTATGAAAAAAGGCATCTATTGAAATATGTATATAGATAGATAGAGCATGTTTATTATGTATTAACAAATATCATAAAGCAAGAAATCCATATAGAAAGGGTTATAATATTACACATATATTTAGAACAATTTACCAAGGAAGCCAGCAACACCACTCTGCTTGGGTGGGGGTGGTGGAGCTTGTTGTTGGCCGGCCAGACCACCGAGCATACCCATAATAGCACCCATTCCACCTCCATTATTGTTATTACTGTTCTGAGTCATGAAGAGTTGCATGGCCATAGATACAGCAGCCTGTAACATCTCACCCTGATTGACATTACCACTGCTCTTCTGTGACTTGAATAGTTTGGTAGCTTCACCCATTGCCAATCCTATCAGTTGACTGGATCCTCCATTATTATTATTACCACCTGAAAACATCTTAAATGCCTGCATAGCAGCTGCAGATCCCAAATCACGCGAATTGACTTGATTGGCATCAGAATGATTATAGACCTTGTCATATGCTTCGGCTGCCCTATAAGTTTGTTGTTCATCTACTTCCTCGGGGGGATTGACCTTGGAGAGAATAGAAGAGAACACACTTTCCTCTGGTAACAGATGAGTATCCTGTCTATGACTATTACAGTTATTACTTACTTCTATCTTCATCATCATCATCGGAATCATCATCTTCATTCTCTTTAGAATATTTCTTAGCATATCTAGAAGCCTCATTCATATCAGGAGGAGGTCCATAAGCACCATAAGCACTATGGTCTAATAAATAGATTAATATATATGCCACCCCTTGCATCCTCAGTACTTACTTCCTTGATGACTGTTATTGCTTTGATAGTCACTGTCACCTCCTTGGTAATTGCTTGCAGCTCCTTGGTAGCTACTGGCAGCTCCTTGGTAGCTACTGGCATGACCTTGGTTATTGTTGTATTGATTCTGTTGGGGTTCTCCGTAGCCGTGATAAGACATTTATTAGATATTATATTGATTGAAAAGTAAGAAGAAGAACCATGATAAATAACAGAGCCTTTATAAGCGTCATTCTATTTCGGCCTTACCCTAAAATAGGCTATTCATCGGAGTGAATGCATTGGGGGCACGGTATACTTTCTGCTGCATTTTAATAGCTATGAGGTGTAATAATGGCACTACCATTTTCTGCTAATTGAGTTAGAAACGTAATAATAGGCTGAGGCGGCACACTTCAGAAGATCATAGCACTGTGGTGAATGGGAATCGCATGCAAAACATTATTAACACTTGGATATCTTACTTGCAGTGATGTTCTACTACTCTTGATAGTTTTTAGGAATATTGATAAATTGACCTATAGAACATGGCACAGAAGACTTATTTCTATGTGTTGAAGAGAGTGCTTGTAGATACAGTACTGCTCTCTTATATTATTTGTATCACCAACACAGTTTTTGTCCGGTGAGTATTGCCATTATTCCTGGCTAACAATAATGCTTATGGGATATACTTAATTGTGGCACCACCCAACTATCATGCTTCATAAAATATAGACTTGTAATCACTGGCGGGCATATCACTGAGTAAGAGAGATACTTTAATTCAGAGATACTGTTATCAATACAAAGTCACTCTTAGACCTGTTCGGGTTTTCATAATGATCAATGATAATCCAACGCTATGTAAGGCTATAGTGACATTATTATAGGCATTGTAAAAACAATACCTATGTACAAATACACCATTCTTTTAAACAGTGACACCTTTGCATGAGCCAACTATTATGCATCAAATTACGCCACCATCAACAATGAAATTACTTGTGAACAAATCGATTGAATTAGGGAGTTCACAAGCTACATCTTCATCACTATTTACCCCACTGATGAACTCACAAAGTGCACCCGTGATCAATCCGAATACGCTTTTCAATCCACCATCTGTACCTTCAAAGAAATCAAGACGGAGGGGGAATAAAAACGCTAAACAGGCGAACTTATCTAATATATCTGGTAATGCACAGACTGTTCCTGCGAATATATCAAGTCTACCAATGAATAAAAATATCTCACAAACTAGTTTACTAAATGTATCTGCTAGTACATCGACTGTGCCTGTGAATCCATCAATTGCTCATATGAATAACTCAAGTCGATCAATGAAGAAGAATACTGCAAAAAATAGCTCACCAAATGTATCTGAAATTACATCAGTCCCGCCTCTGGTTAAATCGTTTGTTCCTGTCAACCCACCTTCTCTACCTCTGAAGAAATCAATTCAAACAGTAATCAGATCTGCTGATCTACCTGCCGCCGTTCAACCGGGGTCTAAGAAAAGAATCTTTATAGATCTTACAGAGGATGATGATGATGTTGCACCCGAGGGCGAATATGCAGAACTTTGTAAGATGAGAGAAATGATCAATGCTGATATGGAAAAGATGCGTAATGAACTTCGTCATCTCAATAATGTGGTGTCCCCAAAAAGACCGAGACTGGATCAGGATATGACTGTAATAAGGTGTGAGGAATCACCCACTTTAAGCAGGGATTCATCTGCAATAAGTTCACCCAAGAAGGAGGATAGCATTAAGCCATCAGCCTTTAGTGTATATATAATAGCTTATACCCAATACCCTAAATAAAAGTTAAAAAGAACACGATTGATCAATGACTATTGAGAACAGTGAAATGAATAACTCACAGTAACCAAAGAATACAAACACTGTCAGTGATTATACTTCAATTGTCCTAATTGCTCTGATACTTATCATATGAGGAATTAAGGTTTTCTGTCTCCCTCCTAGGCAGCATGATATTAGAGTTTGTGACTATTATTTATTTAGTGCATCTGACCATCCTATACTCCTACACAGTGTATGTTATACACAAAATAAGAAAATCAATGGCTGATATATAATACACTTGTATATGGAGTAGAACAGGATGGATGCTTTAATTGATCAAAACACTATCCACAGTAATAACCAGCAGTACTGAGTATGGCTGTAACCTCTTAATACCATGATAACCTGCGATAGTCAAGGGATGAAAAGTACTATTTAAACTTAAAATGAGAGCCAGTATACACCTATTCCATCATCATAAAATAGAGCTTTCTTATTGGTTCATTGGAGATTATTTTTATCAAAACAAAACGCCTGGGGATTTAGAATCTCCTTTAACCGCTTAATATCATTTACCTTTGACTCTGATGGACAGCCAACTCACTTTTATAAACTTCTACTCTGTCTATGTACATGCACGGGTGTATTATTTAACTGGGGTTCCCCCTTAGCCTCTAACGGATTACTTACCTCTACTGGGTTTGAGTCTTTTATGTGTGTTCAAGGCTTGGAATCATAACAATATCTCCCCCTTTGCCAATGCTGTTAAGTCATTCGCGTAAAGGCTTGGAATATTGATAGTATCTTCTATTGCCACTGAATGAAAAGGGCTTCTTCTCTCTAATGGGATTAAGTCATTCAAGCAACGATGGTCACACCCCCTATGCCGCTGATTTCAAGCATAGGCTTGGTACTTTTGAAGTATTCCCCCTTTGCTCTGAATAAGAGTCTACTTATCTTTACTGGGTTTGTGTCTTTTATTTACCCAAAGGACCAGGAATATGGAAAATGCAGCTACCTTTGTTACTGAATGGGGGGCTTTTTAGTCAACCATTTACAACAAAGTAGAGATACTATACCACTTCCCCCTTTGCCTCTGGTATAAATTCCAAGTAAAGGCATGGAACAGTGAATAATATTTGATCTTTGCCGCTGAATTAGCTGGGTCTAACTTTATACCTGATGAGCCTGTCTCTGTTGATGCTTGGGCTAGATGTATTAAGTGGGAGTTTCTCAAGTTTAGGCTTGGTCACTCATTTATAGGGGTGTTTCTGTTTACAGAAATCCTTCTTAGGGCATCTTTCTGCCGAAAGGCTCTATTTCTTCCCATAACACAAAATGAAAATGAAAAATAATGGTGTTATCCGATATGAAGAAGATGGAAGGGTGTTGATGTCTGCTTATCATATCTATTACTGATAGCCAAACAATAAAAAGACTGCCAGATAGTCATCTATCATATGAGAGAACATGAAACATTAGTCCCAGTAGACTTTGTGGACATGTGGTTACCCTTCCTTTCATGTAGTTGTTAGATACTTGGAATATACTAATGGGCTGCTTAAAGACATCAAAGTTATAACTTGTCTGGGTGGAAGTATGACCTATTATAGCTGCCAAAATTAGTGCTGTGTACATAGCCATCTTACTCAAAAGAGGGCTCCAATTATTAGTACATATAATTATGAAACTTTCTAAGCTTTGTACAGAATAAGCTGGCCATGAACAACCTATATTCCTTCAATGAGAATACTGATGCACATATACAAAGGTAATAAGTGAGGATTAACCAGACCCTGAATCCTCGTATAGTGTTGCAACCAGAAAAACCCTGCACCATCCATCATCCGCTCACTACTTATTATACACAATGTAAGAGCTGCTCGTTGAATTACCAAGATCAATTGGTATTCAAGAAACTAGGGTGCTGGAATTGACATGTGAGCTTTAAGAAGCAAATGAAAGAGAACCAATCTTTCATACTTCCACCGATACCTTCCCTGAAGTAAATGATCCTCATTGACTAATTCCATCAATAAACACTTATATACTCGCATTAAGGTATCTTTCTTACTCAGGTGTAACCTATATGCGAACTGTTCTGGTTATACATCCATCAAGCACAATGATTGAATGGTGCCACCAGTAAAGATATCCTCTAAAATGTGCCTCACTCCCATATTGGCCAAGTACCCGAGAACACTGCAAAAAACCTTCAAATAGTGACTGTGGAATACTTTAAAATAAATAAAAAAGTTTTCTAAAGGAAGCCCTTATTGACATCTTGAAAAAGCCCTAATGAAGTTTACTCCAAAAGAAGTCAAACAAGTACTTCACGATGCAACCAAGAAAGTCCATATCTCATTTGATGATCCAGACGCAGAAAAAGCACCCCTAAAGAAAACAGAAAAGACAGTCCTTAAGAAGACAGGAAATAAAGCAGTAAAGAAAACAGACAAGGAAGGAGTGAAGAAAGTAGTGAAACATGCAGTGAAAGAAAAGGGCTCACTTATTCAATTACCAGGTCAAGCTTCTGAACCCAAGAAACACAACAATGCAACACAAACCAAGAAGATTGTGAAAGACAAGAAGTCAAAGAAGGTCAAACAGCCCCGTCAAATGAAGAAAGTGTTGACAGCCGAGGAAATAAAAGAGAAAGTAGCCAAACGTAGGCTGAAACTAAAGTTAAAGAAGAAGAGTAAACAGGCAGTAGAGGGCACAGTAATCAAGAAAGCAGTGTTCCAGATGAACACGGATGCACTTGATCACTTCCTTCCCGTGACTGATTTACGTGAATTCATACTCTACTCACTATCACAAACAACGAACCTTCCATGGTGCAGTATTGTCAATCGGTCATTGATTCAACATGTCATGTTGATGTATGCTCCTGGGCTGACTGTCTATGAATTTGGTGTGAAGGACACTATACCCTTTGCTATTGATTTGAAGGAACTGTCATCAGATGATTGTATAGGAAAATTGTGTATGCCCTTCCTCACTTCACATACCAAACATATGCTCATCACTCAACTCTCTCATTATAAACTGAATGTGACTAATCCTGTGGCTCAAATACTGCAGTGTCCTATTCCTCATCTCAGAAGAGACTATCTCATCAAACAGAATATCACTAAAATGAACAGACATCAACATCAAATGAGGGATTACTATATATTATCATTGGATGAATTAAGGAGATCAGATTATCCTATTCCACCCACTCTGGATCCCACTGTGAAGTTACAGGATGGCTGGAAAGAGACACACCCACCTCTGGATGGTGTCATGAAAGAGAAGAAGGATATTGTGGCTGTGGATTGTGAGATGGTAAAGACAGTCAAGGGAACAGCCCTAGCCCGTATCACCCTTGTGAGTGAAGGTAAGGGATAAAGAGGAAAAAAGACGAAATCAGAAAACGGATGATAAACCTTTTTCTCATTAGATGGTGAGGTATTATTGGATGAATTGGTCAAACCTGAGGATGAAGTGGTGGATTATCTGACTCGATACTCGGGTATCACACCTTATATGTTGGATCATGCAACATGTTCATTAAGAAGAGCACAGAAGCATGTGCGTAAGATAGTGGACCATAATGTGATCCTGGTAGGTCATGGTCTGGAGAATGATCTGAAGGCACTTAAACTGGTCCACCCATATTGTGCAGATACTTCACTGATGTATGACCATTACCGTGGTCCCCCCTATAAATGCTCACTCAAATACCTAACAAAGGCCTTTTTGAATCGTACCATTCAGGTATCCCATGATGACTCCATGGGCCACGATTCCATTGAAGATGCCAAGGCTACACTTGAATTGTTCAAACTGAAGTTGGCTAATAAGCCATCTTTTGGCCGACACAACTTGTTTGATACCGAGACAGTGTTTGATAGACTCTCCAAATTCAAACCTAGTAGATCTAGTGCTATTATTGAGCCTGCTCAGTCATACCATGCTGCATTTGGTAGTGTCGTGGGTAATGATTATTTCCGTGTTCCTGATGAAGAAACTATGGTCACTACTGCTACGAAGAAGGCACAATCAGGCACTCATTTCTTATTCACCCGTTCATCGGCTGTTGTGAGTAAGCAGGCAGAAGAAGAGTTTATACCTGTTGTGTTACCAAACCGGATGCATTCAGAGCATAGAGAACGTGCAAATCAATTGATAAAATTGGATGAACAGATTAAATCCCTCTACGAAGGATTGCCTCATAACTCATTCATGATCATCCAAGGCGGTGCTTCTGAAACACCCGAATATAGAAGGTAACCCCTCTTGATACCCTGTTTATTTGTGATACTCATCTTTCTATAATAAGTCTTCATCATAGGCACATCAATTCAAACAAGAATCCATCTGAAGTACCACTCACTAAAGAAGAAAAAGATCAACTCTTTAAGATGCTTCCAAAAGTAGACAAATCACCCACTTTCCTCTTATTTAAAGATTAAAAACAATCAAGTCTTTTATCTATTAAAAAAAAAGGTTCAAAAAAAAGAAAAAAGAAAAAAAATAAAGGTTCAAAAAAGGGAGAATTTGCTTAACAATAAATAAGGAAAAAGAGGGTGAACAAAATAGATTAAAAAATAAATTAATAATAATTAGAAACGTATGTAAGTTGTGGTATGAACAGAGATAAATAATAAAGGGTAAGTTTGTGTTGTTTGTATAGTGCTTGCTTTTTTATTCTTCTTCTTCCTCTTCTTCTTCTATAATCACTTTGGCACCCAATCCAAAGCTTCTATTGTCCTGCATACCGTAGACACTCAGTCTTGATCGAGGATTGACAAATTCGAATCTATTTCTAGGCTTGGTTTCCTAATAAGGTAATGAATATATATATATATCTATCTATGTTTATTTTTGGACTTACCACAGGTGTTTCTATGGCTTCATTGCTACATTTTGTGCTGGCATTACTTATTCCTGAGTCATTTAATTCATCAGAGTCACATTCAGAGGAAGAAGTAGATGAGAAATCAGAGATGTCATCTTCTTCTGGTACATTGTGATAGAGCATGGAATACCGTTGAGTACAGATATCAATTTCCTTAGTGGACTGATCTTTTGTCAATAAAGAAAACGAATCTTCCATGCAATTGGATGAGAGGGCTGTGGGAGGCATGACTATTTGGCTGGGACGTAACTGTTGTTGCTGTTTCAGGGTAATGGTATTAATGGGGCTAATAGTGGTACATGGAATACTGGCCTTTTTGGTGGCTGTTGTATAACTAAATTGATCTAATTCGGATATTGGTGGGTCAGACAACTGAAGATTACGTCGGCGGTGTTTTTGTGAACCTGTACGATAGACAGGAGGAGAGAGAGTGGAAGGAGGTGCTTGTACCATGGCGGGTATGTTGGTGGGTGAGGTGGTAGGTTTGCTGAACCATGATTTCACAGATGTCAACCAATGGTTGTCTTTGGTCTGAGGGGAACCAAATCCCTCGGTCTGAATGGTTTTTGTAGGGGTTGGTGCGGGTGTAGGATAAGGTTTGATGGCTTGGATGAATTGGTCAGGAATAGCAGACTTTCGATAGTTCTCGGTATCCATGTTCTCCAATAATAGATGCCACAGTGTACTGGATGTGTCACACTCACCTGTCTGCATCTTGATCAAGGTGTCTCGGTCAAAACCAGCCGTCGTCAAGGCAGCAAACAATTTCTTCTCGTTGGGTGACATGTTAACAATGGGGTCGGAAGTAGGAAGGTTAGGAAGGGAGGTACGCTTAGGCATCATGGTAGTCATGGGTCTGAATGTAGGAGCAGAATAACGTGGTGATCGCTTAGAGACCATGTCATCGGGTATCATCACATCATATTTCAGTGTCCATGGATGGGTTAATATCTTATCAATTGAAATTCGATCCATTGGGTTCAATTGAAGCATTTGATGGATCAGATCTTTGAGTTCAGGGTTGAAATAGCTGGGCATTTCATAGTCTACCTGGACTATCTTACGCTGTGTCATGATTTCCGAGTCATCATCGAATGGATACTCTCCGGCTAACAATGTGTACAGAATGACACCAAGTGACCAAATATCGGTTTCTATGGATACAAATTGTTTAATATTATTTTAAATGATCGCTCTTGTGCTTTTAATTTACCTGGACCCGTATATTTCTTGTGTAAGATGACCTCTAAATAGAGATGTTAATATATTTATATAATGAACTTGTGGCATGCTTATTATATTTCTTACCTGGTGCAGAATAACTAAGACTTCCACAGAATGTTTCCAAGTATTGATTCTTCTGAGTTTGTCGTGCAAATCCGAAATCACAAATCTTTATATTATCATCAATATCCAATAATATATTCTCTAATTTGAGATCTCTGTAAATTGAATATTAGTATTTTGTTGTCATGACTACTATTTCCATAGTTACCTATGAACTATACCGAGACAATGACAGTACTGAATAGCATCTATCAACTGATGGAACCATTTGTTGACTCTGACTTCGGAACAGCGACCTGAATTGGTGAGTGCATCCAATAGATCACCACTAGGACAATACTCAGAGATGATATGAATATGTGATTCTGTAGTGATCATTTCGTACAACATGAGTATATTAGGGTGTTTCAATTGACGGTGGTGGTGGATTTCTCGAGCCATCATTGGTGCGTGTTGCTTATTGATCTTCTTGATGGCCACTGGTTTCCCGGTGAATTTATGGTAACCTTTCTTGACTTTACCATAGGTGCCCTAATAAAGAATAAAAAAAGAGGGAACAATGAATGAGTGACTGTTTAGGGCTGAAAGTGGCCATTCATCTTACTTCGCCTATGGTCTCTCCTATTGTATAACAGCCAACCGACGTCATTTCATGGGAGGATAACTCCTTTAATAATTCATTATAATCTACAGCTAACTAATTATAGAAAATATTGTTATTATTCTCTTCATAATGAATGATAAGCCTCATTTACCTTGGCTTGTTGATTGTGAATAGTTGAATTTCTTGCTGAACTTAGCATATTTAAATAAGAATGAATGGATTGTTAAAAGGATTGTTGTAAAGATGTTGTTGTTGTAAAGATGTTGTTGTTGTGGTTGTGGTTGTTGTGTGATCAAATGATAATCATGAAACAGAGGGAAAAGGAATAAAAAGGAAGGTGGGCGAGTGTAGTTAAGGAAAGTGTGGGTAAAAATAAGAAAGAAAGAAACTTTTTATCTTATTCCAACTATTTTATACGGTGTTTTCTATGAAGAGGTAACTTCTTTGAATAAAGAGAAGTAAAAAGAAGAAGAAAATAAGAGAAATAAGAGAAATTAGAGCAAATTAAATGAAATCAGTTGGGGGGAAATAATCACACAATAAAGAAAAGGGGGAGAAAATAAGGGGAGATCCAAAGAAGTAAATAAATAGTTCAAATTGATTAGTTACCATGGTATCACCTCATTTCAATTTGGAAATAACTAGCCTATCTATTTATTCACTTTCTATATACATTTAATCACTATGCATCATTCACTCTTTTCACTGTGTTGCTTATTTTATTTACCATGACAACCTGCATCCATCATGACCAGTATCCATAGTAAATATTTACTCCTCTCTCATGACAGTGTTACATCTGTATCACCGCATTACCATTTATAGACAACATTCACATTGTCTTGATTATTTAATGACTTGTTAGTACACTAATTAAAGTGTATATTAAATTTACCACATTCGTTTATCTCTTGGCTATTCCACAGTAAATAGATCATGTGCTTTTTATACTCTTTCTTCTGATTGGATGAGACAAAAACAAGTATGAAAATCAATTTCCCCCTTTTTCTTTTGTCTCACTCATTTTCTTCTCTATCTTCCAGTCCCCCCCTTTAATCCCAACTGATACCGGGCTATATATAAAATACATCACCTTATATTTCCCAATTTCAGGCATCACTGTCTGCCGGTATTTTAATATAGCCACGTAGTTTCGTATCACTTTGAAGATCCATTACTTTCTTCAGGTCATTTCTTAATACATAAATCGATCTTTCCCTTCTCAGTCATCGTGAATTCCACTGTCTTTCCACTCACAGACCATTTATAGTATAAAATGATGCATCTATGAGAAGCAGTAAAGAGATCAAATGCTTATATGAACATGTGGTCTCTCATCATGTGCTGTCACTTCCATTTAATAAAAAGGGTCTTGATTTCAACTACTTCCATTCTATTTTCTTTCATTTTTAGCACTTTATATATATTTATATTTATTTGTTTATTTTATCTCTCTCTATATATATTTAATTACTATGGTAACCACACAACACACGCACATACACACACATATATATCACCTATTGACTCCTCTCTTTCTCATTTATAGCTTCGTCCAAGACGTTATACCCTTTCTCGCCCTGATTCAGCTATTGATTTAATAACAGAAGACAGTGATCAATTGGATCGTATATCAGGTCGATTACATGCTCTAATCAAAGAAGCCAACCATGCAGTTCAGAATAAGAAGAAGAAAAACAAAGCTCGGCCGGTATCTTGTCCTGCAAGCAATTCTTATCAGCCAATCACAGAATCATTTGAGCGAATTGATCATTCTATATCAGAAATCGATTCCCTCTCTCGTGATCTGGCACCACCTCCCCATTTGGATACACGATATTTACCTGCATTATTACTCATACCCTTTTTATTGCATATACCACATACTTTTATCTTATTTATGTTTGATGCAGCCACCAAAGAAGACGCCTCATCTTCTGTGTCTCCATTTATAGCCTTCTTATGTATTTGGTTGTTTACTCATATCATGATACACACCAATCGACAGAAAAAACCTAAGAAAAGTATGGACACGAGAAGGAAATCTTATTGATTTTGTATATGCTTCCTCTATATGCTTCTATTATGATGAGTTAATAAAGTTTTGTAGTATAACTTTTCTCGTTTAGGTAATTAATATTAATATTTATTCTATCATTATGGGATGGGGATGTTTAAGAGTTGAAAAAGAAAAAAAAAGAAGAAAGATGTGTGGTGGGGGAATAGAATGCTTAGTCATGAGGTTTGGCTAATAACAAATTCTTCGTTTGACGTTTTGACATAGGTTTTGGGTTTAATACTAGTTCACATAGTGCATCAATACGTCTTGCAACTACTAAATCTCTTGGCCAATTGAGATGATCTTCATCATTGTCGACTATTCTACTCTGTTTGATATGATAGAATGGAAGTTCTGGATCTTCAATAATCAGATCAGAGCGACCCATACCATGTTTACTTATTCCTTCCAGCAAGGCTTTATCATGATCAGGAACCAGCCACCAACTATATAAAAAGTGGGATGAGTTTCCTATCTAAACATTACGATAATAATCTTACCTTGGTAATCCCGAAGTCTTTCTGGCTGACTGTAAGAGTTCATCAAGCTCAGGATGGACTAATATTTGTTCACGTATCACTTTCATTTGTTCAACCCGCTTGAGTGCTCTTCTTGCTTTATCATAAGGAATAATATCACCAATTTCATCCTGAGGTTCCATACTCGACTCTCTGCTAACTGCAGGAGATACCGTGTTGGACCCTACTTCGGTCTGATGTCGTTTTACAGCTTCCTCACAGGCCAGCAAAGTTTCTTGACAATGTGCAGTCAATGATTCATCTGTCTTCTTATCTAATCCAGCTATCTCCTTGAA
The DNA here is from genome assembly GCA_025528865.1 of Pilobolus umbonatus. Lineage (NCBI taxonomy): Eukaryota > Fungi > Mucoromycota > Mucoromycetes > Mucorales > Pilobolaceae > Pilobolus > Pilobolus umbonatus. The sequence continues at coordinate 170,268 of JAIXMH010000037.1, forward strand.
CCGATGCCAATCATAGGATTTATCACTTAACCGACGCTCTAAGCCAAAGGACATCAATGTCTTTAAGAAATCACCCTTATGTTTCTTTGACCATCTGTGAGAGACCTCATTTATTCTGGCTCTCTGTCTCTGAGCAGCCCTAGTCTCTTTCGCATGTTGACGTGTCTTCCTGTCCTTTTCCTTCTTCTCGACTTTCTCCATCATCTTACGTTGGCGAGTATGGCTGGCCCTCTCCCTTAAAAAGGCTGCAATAATACGACGTAGACGCATTCCAATATCTGCCTTGGATGGCCACACGTATTGTTCGTATTCTTCTTCGGAGAAATCTCCATCTTTCTTGTCATCATAGTCACTGTCATCGTCATCTTCCTCATCCAATATCTCCTCTTCTTCCTCATCATCATCGCTCATACCCTTTCTCTTTGTGCCAGTGATCACCTTTTTATTTACAATAGGAGTTTCCAATGACTGTTGATCATGAGAATCATCGTCTTCCAATGCACCTGATAAACTATCGTCATACTTTCTGCCATAAAATGTGAACTCGGGATCATTTCTCATAGCAAGGTATTGTTGGTAACCATATTTACAGATACCCAACAACAAACACCTGTCTTCTTTTTCACGCCACCAGGGAGCAGGCGGTGATCCAGTTACTTTAGGAATCTCCAGTACCTTGGCTTCTTCCCAATCAGCAGGGACAATCTTATCACGGATCAGATGGAGCATCTGAATACGCAACAAGAAGTTGCGGCCTTTACGCTCAATATGATCAATGTAATCTGCAGGTGCTTGCTTCAAAAACGATTTGAATTCTGCTATCTGTCTCTTGGTGGCTCCAACATAAGGAATAGAATCGTTCTTTCTGACCTCATCACGCACATCACTCGATAAGATCTCGTTGATATCTTCAATCAATTTACGATCTTCCTCTGTATTCTTTTCAATTGTAGGCAACACCTTCCTCATCAAAGCTCTTGTGACAGCCTTCAGATCCTTTTCAGATCTTCGGGAGAAATGAGGTTTCATAAGATCCCATCTTCCATACCCATAAATCATCAATTTACGTTCATATTTGGTCTTTTCAGATAATGTCCAGAGACGAGCTTGGTCTGATCGGCGTCTCGACGGTTCCTCATCTTCATACACATCTGAATCCTCTGCATTGTCATTAGAGGAATAAGATCCATCAGCAGGACGAGACCCAAATCGTTGGACTTGACGTCTCTTACGAGGTTCAAACACAATTAAGCTGTCTTCATCAGGTGTATCTGCATTCGTCTCAATGTGAGCCTTGGCTGCCCATTTCTCCCAGAAATCAGGATCATCCAGATCGACACCAGCATTGCCGTCTTCAGCAGCAGCTGAGAAGGTAGCTTTCGAGAACACGGACCCTTTTTCATTTCCTTCGTGTTTGATCACAGTAGTACGACGTTCGAGGATTTGATCAATGTCTTCTTCGCAGAATTTAGAACTGGCTTCTTCATCAAATATAGCTCCATAGGCACCCTTCTTTAGTAAGTTCTCGATTTCCTTTCGGTTTAGCTCAGATGTCTTGTTGACATTTCCGTCATCATGTGTTCCCATGACAGCTTTGTCCAGTCCCAATTTCATGCCGGCACGATCGAACATATCTTTTTCATATGTATTGGAACAGATAAGACGATAGATCTAAAAAGAATAAAGGTGAACAATGAGATATCTATGGATGATGAACGAACTTACTTGAACTGGTTTGGTTTGACCAATACGATGACATCTTGCTTGAGCTTGAAGATCGTTTTGAGGATTCCAATCACTGTCAAATATAATGCAAGTGTCTGCTGCCTAAATCAAAAATAAAGAGGGATAAGGTTTCATTGTGTTATTGAAGTTTAAAAAAAAAGGTACATACTGTCAAGTTAATTCCAACACCACCCGCACGTGTGCATAGTAAGAACACAAATGATTCTTCGATAGGCAAAGTCGAAAATCTATCAATAGCAGCCTGTCGTTGATCACCTGGTATACTACCATCAATTCTCTCATAAGCATAATGACGTCCACGAAGATAATCAGCGAGAATATCCAAACAGCTAAAAAATATATCAGCAAAAGTATATCTATTTTGTTGCTGCCTATCTTTTTTACCTTGTGAATTGAGAGAAGATCAATACTTTATGATTGCCCAATATCAACTTCTTCAGGAGTTTGTCGATCAATACCAATTTACCCGATGACTGAACCAAACAGCTGAACTGTTCGTGTGCAGTCCTTGCATTACATTCAGACACAATGACATCTTCAGCGCCTTCTAATAAGTAAGGATGAATGCAGCATTTACGTAACTGCATCATGATATTACGTAGATGGGGCATTTCTTTGTTGGCTATGATAGACATAGATCAGTCATTCTGTCTTCTATAACCCTTTGTTTTGCGTACTTACATTGAGTGCCTTTTTTCAGAAAACTAAAGTTCTTTTCTAAAATAGCTCTGTACCATTTCTTCTGGGGATTGGTGAGTTCTACTTCAATCACTGTTTCTTCTTTGACGGGAATCGTCTTCTCGACATCTTCCTTGAATCTTCTCAACATGATGGGTTTCAAGAATGCTTGGATCTTTTCGACTTCTTGTGCTGTCTTTAATGATCCGTATTCTTGGAAGAAATAACGTTCATCGTCGAATATATCAGGTGACATAAAGTGAAGTAAACTATAGAGTTCATCCAGATTATTCTGCAATGGAGTACCTGTGGAAGGGTAAGATGAGTAAGACATCAATAACAGTTGATTGTAATCTTACCAGTCAATAACAACTTGTGTTCAATGTAGAATGTCTTGAGTATTTCGAGTACTTTGGAGTTCTTGTTCTTTAATCGATGAGCTTCATCAAATACACCTGCTCTCCATCGAATATCCTTGAGTAAACCTGCACCTGCAGAAGCCTTTAAAGAAGGTGAGTATGTTTCTATCTACCATTTCAAATCATCATTTTACCATTTCATAAGTAGTGATAAGAACATCAAACTTGTATCGATTAGGAATATTGTTTCCTTCAGGATCATGGTAATAAAACTCTGTTTCAATCAATAAGTTACGAGACAGTGTACTTCCACGGAAATCAATGACATTGAGATCAGTCCAAGCTTGGAAGGCACGAGTCCAATGGGGAATGGCTATTAAGAAAAGAAGAAGAAAATGAGTATACACTACAAAACAGAATTGTGTTGCCTTATAGTACTTGAAAGAGGTGCGACAATAATAAATGGTCCACGTATATTCAGATTGTAGTAGATGTCCTGTAAGAGTGCTACTGATTGTACTGTCTTTCCTAATCCCATCTCATCTGCCAAAATACAAGAGCGGTGGTTATAGTAACAGAATCTCAACCAGTTCAGACCTTCCAGTTGATAGGATCGTAATGAATTATTGTATTTGTATCTATAAATAAACATAAGTCACTATGCCAACAAAAGATGATCGTTCAGTTACCTAGGAGATGCATTGTATTGAACAAATCTATAAGGTTCAGGTCTGGGTTGAGGTGGTGCCAATTTTTCAGGTGGGATAATCTTTCGAGAGATGAATTCTGTCAGTTTGGTAGGATCCACTTTTCTGATATCTTCTTCTGTTTCCCATGTACATGAATCATAAAATGTACCATTCCACTTCACAAGATAATAAATCTTGTTTTCACCTGTTTCTGGGTCCTCTAATTCACCATCATCCACTACACGATCCACCTAAATAAAAGAAACATCAGTTGTGTCACTCTCATGAAACAAATAGGGTAGATTGTTTACCTTTAATTGTTCAGAGAAGTCCTCACCCTTATCTCCATCCATATGATACTTGTCCAAGAACTTCTTGACTCGGTGTTTACCTAGATGCTCCCCTTGGATTCTGGCTAATGGAACCCATTCGACATGTAAGAAACTAGAATACTTGTATTTAATCAGTAATTCCTCTTGTCCAGTCTCCGAGTTTTTTCGATAATCCAATATCCTCTCAAATGACTAATAATAAAGGTTTAATAACAATGTTCTATGTGTTCATTATTTTCAGTTTACCTTGGTCCCCATGGGAATCGTCACTGGTTCTTCTGGATCTACACTGGCTGAATTTGCCTGTCTCTTCTTATGTGATCCTTCGTCTTCGAATTCACTATCAATTGAACCTTCTGATTCCTCGGATTCCAGATCCTAAGAAAGAAAAAATAAATGAGAACGAAAATAAACAATCTCAAACAGTAATAATCCAATAGTTACGAAATCTTCTTCATCTTCAGAGGATTCTTCATAAACACGTTTCTTCTTGGTGGCATTTCTGGCAGGTCTCTTTGGTCGGGGTGGTTCAGCCTGTACATACTGTCTCTGATACTGCTGATGTTGTTGTTGCTGATACATGGGAGTTTGCATAGAATAATTGGGTCTCTGTTGTTGATAATTGTAAGGTCCTCTCATCTGTGGAGTATTGAGTTGCATAGGAATAGGTACATTGTTAATGATGGTTGGATAGATCATGTTTCCATGCATGCCATGCATATTCCCTTGTAAACTCTGCTGTACATTCTGTTGTAAACTCTGATTTCCTTGTAGGTTTCCCTGTAAGTTCCCTTGTAAATTTCCCTGTAGACTCCCTTGAAGGTTCCCTTGGAGATTTCCTTGTAGGTTTCCTGGGAGATTTCCTTGGAGATTTCCTGGGAGATTCCCTTGTAGGTTCCCTTGGAGATTTCCTTGGAGATTTCCTTGTGAATTCATCATCATTGATGGGATGGGTTGCTGACGATACATAGGCTGTAACAATCCTTGATTGCCAGGATGCCCATACATATTATAGTTCATAGGTCGTATATAATTCATGTTCTGCATGTCTTGTGGTTGTAGTGACTGTTGATAGTAATAAGTAGGGTCTACTCCCCGAAATGACTGTGGAATCATGTTCTGTTGTTGTGGCGGTAATGAGTTATTATAGCCAGGCATACCTGAATAATTCTGATAAATGTCTCGTTGCGACATCGAAAAAGAAAAGGATATTTCTCCTAAATAATATAAATCTTATTGTATTTTAGTCATGTTTTCATTATCTATCCACACTCTACTATTGGTTCGTGTTTCATAGTCGCGCCCGAAAGATCGAAGTGTAGCACGAAAATAGACTATAACACTCCCCTCCCCTCTATTTTGGTATATATAAAGTATTATCTTCTTCAAAACTTCTCTCTTTGTATTACCTTCTTCAAATGAACAATAAAGTGGCTAATCTCCTTAATGTGCAATCCGTTTAGCTTCTCTATTTCAATCTCCTTTCTTCTGGTAACAAAAAGAGGACAATAAATAAACAGTTGAATAAGATAGAAGACAATAAATATAAACAAAAAGGTTAGAAAAATAGATAGAAAGAAGAAGAAGAATAATTTCAGTGGCTATTTCTCATTATTATTATTATTTTTTTTTTATTAAGAAAAAATAAAATTTTTTTTTATAGTTTCCCACCCCCAGTCAACAGTTGCATCTTTTGAGTGGATGGTATTGTAATTCATTGATATCCCGAGGGATAGATGGAATAATTGCTTATTTTCAATACCTTGGATACAATGAATGAGATAAGGTTTACCATGGCAACCATCTCGGACAATCACATCTTTTACTATTGTTGATGTTGCCATGGAGTATCAAATAAAGATTATAAAAATGATAAAACTGGGAATAACATATTACACAATGAAATCGATTGCTGTTATTAATTCAACCCCATTAAACAACCGATATCAAATCAATGAATGAACCGTTCCAGGATAGATTATACTGTCTATCCTCATCATAAGTAATAAGGACCACTCTCATTGACAACCCCTTCTCTTTTTCACACGGATCAAGAAATAAGCTATGTTACTATGGACACCCTGATTTACCTCTATTTTTATTTTATCCTTGTCACCACCATTCTCCCCTCCTTTCATACCCTAATTTTCTTTTTTTGTTTGTTTTTGTTTAATGAATCCTATTCGTATAAGTGATCACCCACCTGGTGACTATTTGACTCGCAAAGGAAGAGGTAGGTTATCCTGTTTATACATTCAGGCTATCTAATCACTCTTCACAAGCTCATGGTCAAACTCATTCCTCTAGAGAAAAGGTAAAAAAAAAGAAGGGAGTGGGAAATGATAAATAATAACGTGACAAAAAAATAATTGAATATTTCTGTATAGAATACCCAATCCACCAGTACTCAGTCCCTGTCTTCTAGTGGATCATGCTGTGGAAAAAACAGTCATGACACTGAATACTACTTTCATTCAAGTGATGATGAAGTTGAGAACAGTGATAATGACAGTGAGGCTCGTTTTTCAAATGCAATTGGCTATAAGACGTTGTTAAAGCAGTATAAATCCATTCACAGTGATCACGATACACAAAGCTGCCATTTATCTCAGTCTACGAGTGATACACGGTGCATTGATGATACACAGCCTATAAATGACACGTTGCCATGTCGAAAATACGATAGTTTGCCTGATACCATTCCATGTAATGCATCTTCACAGGATAATGAAGAGAAAGATCCATTCAGCTCTTTTGATATACCCGGATCATCCATCCTTCATGCATATAACTGTTCATTAAGTTCAGCATCCAGTTTATATATAGACTTCTCACAAGAGAGTACGGCTGATCTCATTGTTGGTTCTTTACCCGTACAAGACACCCTCAAAAGTGACGTCAGCGAACTGTCTACACCACCTGCTGATCTCAATCTCCAGCACAACAAATCCACCCAATGTGATAAGTCTGTTCAATGTGAAACCATTCTATCCAATGATCGTGTTCCTTGTTCATTGAAAGAGTGTAAGTTTGATATACACAGTAAAATGTCATTTTTATTTAGATGTTTTATATTTGTTTTTCTAGTTGATATCGGTAGTTATCCCCCTTCCACCTCGTTTACTGTGTATAATCCACAGACTAAACACAGAAGAAAGAATAAACCACTTGCAGAGATACTTGCAACTATGAATGACACACAGCACAAGAGACGACCACGAATAGGTTTGTCTAAGAGGGAATTCATGTAGAATTAACACTTATGAATTTATCGTTCACTAATTGGCGCGATGTTTGACCTTTGGGTCTGAATGTATCAACAGCATTGACCTCCACTAAAACATAAGAATGTACAATGTCAGAAATCATTTTCTGTATACAATAAAAAGTCTTCTTTTTATTATACCTTTATACAACTTCTCTTCACATGTGTAAGCTTTTGGTTTGATCTCGATAATGGTGTGTAGTGGTATACGTGTATAAGGTAACTCTTCATGACTTATTCCCATGAAATAAGCATACATACATCGGATAGTCGCTTGATGTGACACAATGAGTATATTTTCATGTCTCTCTAAATCCATAATCACAGGCTCCAATCTCTGTACTAAATCACGGTAACTCTTTTCTATATGTATGAGTATGTTATACATCATATAGACTGATCTATTTTACCTCTCCTCCTTGATAACGGTAGTTGAACTTATCCTCATCTCTCTTGGCAAATTCATCTGGGTATCTTTGCTATGAGAAGAGAAAACAGGGTGAGATAATAGCATGATATGAATACACACTCTATTTTTACAGCTATTTCATCATAAGTCAATCCATCACAGACACCTGTATCCAATTCATCCAATGCTTTCCATTGCTTCTTTGGGAATTCCAAGTGCCTGGCTGTTTGAATAGTTCGTTTCATGGAAGATGTCCATACAGTCAATGGCCTGTCACCTATATTGTCCTGTACTAACTTCGGTAATAACAATGCATACTCTTCTCCTCTGGGTGATAATCCGGAATCACCGCCTATTTTATCTTCTACATTGAACTGGGATTCCCCATGCTAACATAGATGGTTATTATAAAAATAAGGCTCATATTCCATCACTTACTCTTGTGAACCATATCCTTTTAGGGCGTGTATGAAGATTCATCAAGTAATAGATGATCCTGCTCTCTAAATACCCACGAATCATATTGATGATATATTGACTGCCTACATTGATTAACTTGATATAAGAGTAGTGTTGTTCTGAAATAGGCTCATAAGCAGCTTCATAGTGTTTGATACGTTGTAAGAACTCTGTCGTTGCGACTTCAGGTGAGAAATGACTGTAATCAGGGGAAGACAGTTTGACGTCTTTGATATTTGACCGAATGATATGTTCATCATCACAAATAGACTCAATGAACAATACCTGAATATGCCGTGACTCGAGTTCCTCATACACCCATTGTCTGGACATTTTTGTGGAATGTGTGGCATCCAATAATCCTACTCTTCCCTCCTCCTTATCAAACCAGGATAACATATCTGTGAGTGCATTTGCAGCTGCCTCATGACGTATCTTCAATGCCTCTTTATTCTTTCGATCAAAAAATGAAGCAGGCAACTTATCCCCTGCTAATTGACGTCGATAGTTACCCACACTAAACACTTGTGTCTTGATACCTAGCCATGCCAAGTATCGACTGACTAATACACACAAAAGATAAGCAGGAGAATGTAGTCTATTATGTGGTGCTTACCTTTATATGAAATATAGGTCTTTCCTCGTGCTGGCAGTCCTACCATCTAAAAGATAAGATAGATTGAGCATATCATATCACTGATTCCTCCATCGATACTCACTTACAACACACACTAATCGGCTATCTGTTATGCAGATTAATATCTTCAACTGATTGATTTCTTCTAACCACTTACCTTTGTCACTCATAATACACTTGAAGAAGGAAAAGAGAGGATAAACTGGGAAGAACACATAAAATGAGAGAACTGAAAAAACTAAATTTATTTTGTACTCAAACTACTCTTATTGGGTGGATAACAAGCATAGGAACCAGGAGGTTTCATCACTCTTCACCTTTATTTTGGGTGTATGTGGGCAGAATTCACTACCATTCTACGTAATAATGATATGTTCTCTAGTCTATCTGGTGATATTTCTTGTTTCTCCAATAGGACTTCTTTCTCCCTATCTGTGCTACTGCTTTGTAACAATGTATTGAACATAACATATTCAACACTACTCTATATTCAGCCAATCAAAGCTAATGAGTGTTCAGGAGGACAGTGTTTCCCCATAATAATCATAACATTTCTGTGATTGTAATCTTACTCGTGGGTTAATTTACTCTTGAATCAATTTCAGACTAGGTAGATATCCAGAGCCCCTTCTATTCTCTACTAAGTAGTTACTCTCATTTTGACAGATTGGTTTCACTCTAATCAATTCTCTATATCCATGGTAACCATCGACACTTCATCTGCCCCTCTCTTTCCCCGACTCTAGATCTTCTAGACTAGTTTTTCGAATTTATTTTTTCCACCCTGTTGGATGTCCGACTCAAAGTGACTCATTCTCCCTCTTCCCAGCCACCTCGCTCTTATTTTTTCCTTCATTTTTTGATAATAGACTACTCCCCTCTTCTTCTATCTAATACTATTTATTTTCAATATGCCTGGACTTTATATGCTGGATTATGGAGCAGGAAATGTCCGTAGTTTGGTGAATGCTGTTCAATTTCTGGGATACGATATTCAATTTGTGAAAGATCCCTCTGATATTGCCAAAGCCGATGTAAGCACCCTTACACAAGAAATTTTGATAGATAATTTATTTAACTTTTACATTAGAAACTTATCTTTCCCGGTGTAGGTGCATTTGGACATGCTATGAAGGCATTGAGAGAAAAAGGATATGCTCAACCATTAAAAGACTATATTGCATCCGGTAAACCTCTGATGGGTATCTGTGTGGGTATGCAGTCCTTATTTGAAGGATCCGATGAAAGTGATGAGCCTGGACTGGGTGTTATTCCTGGAAAAGTACAGAAATTCGATGCTACAACCAAGTCAGTTCCCCATATGGGTTGGAATAAAGCACGATTAAATAAATCTCAAACTGTGAAAGTTCAACAACTAGTCGAGTATAACATCGATAATGAGAAAGTTTATTATTTCGTACATTCTTATGCTGCCAGATACACTGAGAAGAACAAGGATTGGGCACTGTCAACTACTCAATATGGAGATGAACTGTTCATATCTTCTGTTCAGAAAGGAAACGTATTTGCTACTCAATTCCATCCCGAGAAGAGTGGACATGCTGGTTTGAATGTGTTGAAATCATTCTTGACAGGGTCTGGTATAGTGGATGATAAGACTGTCAGTCTGATCCCACCCCAAATGACCAAGCAGGATGCTTTCACTAAACGTGTCATTGCTTGTTTGGATGTACGTGCTAATGATAATGGTGATCTGGTAGTCACTAAGGGAGATCAATATGATGTGCGTGAATCTAAGGGTGATGTCCGTAATTTGGGTAAACCAGTAGATCTTGCCAGACGTTATTTCCTCGAAGGTGCAGATGAAGTGACATTTTTAAATATCACCAGTTTCAGAAACTGCCCATTAAGTGATACTCCCATGCTGGAGGTATTGAAGCGTACATCCGAAACTGTATTTGTGCCTTTAACTATTGGTGGTGGTATTCGTGATATCACTGACCCTGATGGTACATTCAAGCCTGCATTTGAAGTAGCAGGTGAATATTTCCGATCTGGAGCAGACAAAGTATCCATTGGTAGTGATGCTGTGTATTGTGCAGAGGCTTATTATGCCAACAACAAGCAGAAGACTGGAAAGACTGCTATCGAGACCATTGCTGAGGCTTATGGAACACAGGCTGTCGTTATTTCAGTAGATCCTCGTCGTGTGTATGTAAAGAGCCCTAAAGACACAACTCATGCTGTTGTGAAGAACTCCATACCTGGTCCTCATGGTGAAGAATATTGTTGGTATCAATGCACAGTAAAGGGAGGCAGAGAAGGTCGTGACTTGGATGTGATTCAACTAGTGACTGCTTGTGAGGCATTAGGTGCAGGAGAGATCTTATTGAATTGTATGGACCGTGATGGCACAAATTCAGGATTCGAACTGGAACTTATCAATTCAGTCAAAAATGCTGTTTCTATTCCAGTCATTGCTTCCAGTGGTGCTGGTCGCGTAGAAGATTTCTATGAAGTCTTTGAGAAGACCCATGTGGAGGCAGCATTAGCAGCTGGTATCTTCCACCGTGAAGAAGTGCCTATTCAATCTGTCAAGAACTACTTGAAGGAGAAACATGTGCCTGTCAGACCCATTGACTCAGCCTTGTAATGTCAACTTTACTATATATTCTATATTAGAAATAAACAGTCTATTTGAACTTATTAAATAAAAATGATACCTGCTGTTTTAAGCATACAATAATCACTTTAAAGTGCAGGGAATGAACTTGGATTAATCTTCCGACTAGGGTGAATAGCTTAAACCTAATGATTTATTTGAGTGAACAAGGTAGTTTTCTATATTGAGTCACCTACCAAGTGCACTCATTCCTGTACTACCTTTCCTTTTTACCACGTTGTTTTCCAACCTAAATAACCATCACTCTTCTCTCTTCTTTTTATCCCCTTACCTCTCTCTTTTTTATATATAAATATTTCTTATCTTTCACTTTTATTAGAGGATAAGCCAAAGTTTAACTGATATTCAGTTTAAGGTTTCAAACTCCAACTTAATTATGTCCAGGCAGACAAGTCTTTCCGAAAACATAATGAGGCAGCAGAAGCTCATCTCCTTTGCCAATATGAATGTCGGTCAAATCAAGAAGGAATTGGCTGTACAGCTCAATGATAAAGAACAAATGATAGGGAAAATAGGCACGAGTCAGATCAGCCGAAATGCGTTGATCAAACAGATTGATGAACTCAGGACACAGCTGATTCAACTGAATGGGTACCATGACGACGATCACTTATCCAGTGATTTGAGATCCCACCTCGAGCAACTGAGCAATGAGTTCCATTTTGTGAAGAACACAAAGGTAAATATTACACACCACCTCTTCTTTACCTAAACTCACTCCTTATAATTATGTAGTCTAGTAGTGATAGCACTCATTCTCCTTTATTGCCTCCTCCACCTACTAATTTAACACCCAGTAAACATCGATCGAAGCCATTAGCAGGAAGGCGCAACCCAGATATTGAATTCGCAACTGAAATCGGGCAGGGTTTACTGATTGAAGTACGAAAACTACAGATTGCTCTCCAAGAGAAAGAGGAAATCATCAAATCTCTCGAGACAAGTAAGGCCGACAATGAACGAACCTATGAAACCTCCCAGCGGCACCTTAAACAGAAGGAAGAGATTGAAGGTGAGTTGATCTAATATTAATAAAGGAAAAGCACACACACTGAACTTACCCGGTTTATAAATAGATAGGTTAAAAGAGGAAAATTGGAACCTGGAAGTAGCCAATCAAGAATTGAGATCGCATCTCTCGGAATCAAATCAAACTCTAGCCAAACAGTCTGGTGAGTTCAGTCGGTTGGCTAAACAAGTCAAGAGTCAATCAGAGCAAATAGACATAATGAAGGCACAGGAAGAAAAGACAGCTTCAGTGATTGATGCCATGAAAGCCCGTCATGAACAGGAAACATATCAGTTAAGGAAACATGCAGCTAATGCACAGCGAGAGAATGCACAGATACAGAAACAAGTGGAAGCATTGAATACAGAACTCAAGATATGTAAGGCTAAATTGGCTATCAAATTGGCTTCTCGGACAGAAGAAGCAGTTCACACATTTACTTCTGCACTCGAACCAGAACCCACTGAACATGACGAAGCTGTCACTCCACCTGTCTCCCCAGGTTTAACCAATCGCAATCAACAGGCTATGGAGGCAGAAACACTCAGACAATCACTGTCTCATGCACATCGTATCATCTCCAATCTCAGAAGTTCATATCATAAAGAGAAAATGGAGAAGTTTGAACTGAAGAAGATGCTGTCTGATAGCCAAGAGAGTATTGAACAAATGAACAAAGAATTGGCTAATCTGAACAACCATGTCATGACTCCTTCCCGTAGCACCAAGAGCAAGAAGAAGAAAAGAAAGACCAGAGGTATTGCCAGACAACCAAGGGGCATGTCCAATGAATCAGATAATGAAAAAAACAAGGGGTCCGAATCAGAGAGTTTTGATGAATCTACCGAGGAAGACATGGTTGTGGGTGATTCGTTGGACACAATCCTTAATTTCTCTGCCCCTTTATCTTCAGAATTAGAATTTAAAGTACAGGTGATTGATATAGGTGTGAATACAGACATTATACCAGATACACCCGGTGTATCACTAGAACATACCCAACTGCTGAATGATAAGATAGCTGATCTCGAGGTCGAAAAGAATCAACTACAGGCTGATCTAGATGCACTGCACGGAGAACATGGCCTGCTTAAATCAGAACTATCCAAAGCTCTGGAACAGAAACAACTGGAATTGGAGAGACACCAGGCATTGGAGAAGTCAATTCAAGCTTCTCATTTACAACAAACAGAAGTATTTAAGAAAGAGGCAGATGCATTGCAGTTGACTTGGAACAAGGAAAGAGATGATTTGTTGGAGAAACACCAATCACTCACTCTGAAATTGGTACAGGACAAACAATCAGAAATTAAATCTCTTTTGGCACAAGCCGAAGCATCACAAAAGGAAATGCTAGATACATTGGAGTCACAATGGAATAACGAAAAGAGTATGTTATTGGAGAACAACCAGCTGAAGTCAGATGAAGCAATCCATATTACTGCACAACTAAAGGAGAAAGAAAGACAGTTGGTAGAGTTGGAAGCATCTAACACCAAAGAGATGAAAGAACTGTATGCTCAGTGGAACAGTGAAAAAGAGGAGTTGCTAGAGAAGCATCAACTGATGTTGGAGCAAATCAGATCAGATCAATGTCAGGCACTGGAGGGGTCTTTGAAAGAAGCCGATGAAAGCAGGAAACAAGAAATAGAAGCACTCGAAGTACATTGGAATAAAGAGAAAGAGGAAATAGAGGAAAGGCATCGGGTGGCAACTGAAGATGCTATTCAACAACTCAGCCAACAATGGAACACAAAGCACCAACAGGAGGTTGACTCTATTCTGATGGATGCTCAGACTTCCAAATCAAATGAATTAGAAACCCTTCAATCCTCATTGGTTAAGCAGAGAGATGAAATGCTAGAAAAACACTCTCTGGCAACAGAAGAACATATTCGCCATCTCACTCAACAATGGAACCAAGAGAGAGATCTAATGGTAGAGAAATATCGATTGGAGACTGAAGAAACCAGTCAACAATGGCTACTCAAAAAGCAGGAAGAGATTGAGTCTCTTTTACAACAAGCTAGAGATACCAAGCAGAGTGAATTGGATGCTTTAGAATCACAATCTAACCAAGAGAAAGATGCTTTGATAGAAAAGCATAGATTAGAAACAGAAGGTGTCATTGACCGTCTTCATCAGCAGTACTTATCTGAGAAACAACAAGAGCTGGAATCTGTCTTACAAGATGCTGAATTGACAAAGAAGAGTGAAATAAAAGCATTGCAGTCTCAATGGACTCAGGAGAAAGAAGCATTGATTGAGCAGCACAAGTTAGAAACAGAAGCACTTATCAGTCGTCTGATGCAACAATGGTTAGCAGATAAACAGAAAGAGATTGAGCTTATCACTCAACAGGCACAAGTCACTCAGAAGAACGAGGTCGACTCTTTACAAGCACAATGGAATACTGAAAGGGCTGAATTATCAGTGAAGCACAAGTCAGAGACAGAAGACATCACACGTCGACTTGCTGAATGGTATTTATCTGATAAACAGAAAGAGATCCAATCTGTTCTGGAGAATGCAACAATCACTAAGAAGAGTGAGATAGATGCATTACAATCTCAGTGGAATAAAGAAAAGGTTGAGCTGATGGAGAAATACAAGTTAGAGACAGCAGATATGACTCGCCAACTCACTCAACAATATTCAGCTGATAAGCAACGAGAAATTGACTCTGTTCTCACGAATGCTCAAGCCACTAAGAAGAGTGAGATCGATAGCCTTCAATCACAATGGAATACTGAGAGAGATGAACTGGTTGAGAAACACAACAGTGAACTCAAGAAAGCCATGGATCTTTTGAACCAACAGATGGAGAATGCTTCTATTGATGAATTAGCCCTTGAGAAACAGAAGATGGAATTCGAAAACAAGATGGCTCTCGAAAAAGAAATCACCCAGAAACTGATTAGTGAAGCCATTGCTGCTGAGAAAACGAAGCGTGAAGTGGCCATGAAGGAGTTGACTGAGAAGTCACGTTTGGAATTACAGCAGAGAATTCAAGATGATGAAGATGTATTACTTTCTGCAATTCATCAACAGAAAGTGAGGGCAAAGGCTGATCTGGAAAAAGCTATTCAGACTGTATTGGAAGAACAGAAGATCAAGACAGATGAACTCATTGCTCAAACTCTTCGAACTGAGAATGAATCTACCCAACGTCAACTAGATCAATTACTTCTTCAGGAAAAGGCAAAGTCGGATGAACTTGTTGCCTCCACCCTTCAGCGTGCAGAACAGCGGTTACAGGAAGCTTTGAATGAACAGAAAAGAAAGTCCGATGATAAGGCTGCTTTGGAGAAAGAAGCTCTTCAGGCCCAACTGAAGGAAGAACACTCTACTCAGCTGAAGCAAGCAATTGCAAATGAGCAAGAAAAGGCTCATGCACAACTCACTGAAGCCGTGAAGACTGCACTGGAAGAAGAGCTTGCAAAGACAGAAGAACGTATACAGTCTATTCTGGCTAGTGAAGAGGAGAAAGCGCATTTGCAAATCAAGGAAGCAGTTGAGAATGTACGTAAAGAAGAGAGTATCAAGACTGGTGAATTGGTAGCCTTAACTTTGGTTGCCGAGAAAGAAAAGTACGAAGTACAGATCAATTATTTGCTTGGTGAACAGAAGAAGCAAACAGAAGAGCTGGTTGAATTGACCATGGCCAATGAAAAGAAGACTGCTGAAGCACAATTGGAAGAACAGAAAGTTCAATTACAGGAAGCTATGGATGAGGCAGTTGAAGATGAAAAGAACAGAATGCAAGAACTCATGAATATAACCATTGAATCTTTACATAAAGATTATCAGGTCAAGACCGAGCAACTAATTGCTTCAACCGTTGCAGAAGAAAGACAGAGAGCTCAGGTTCAGCTGGATGAAGCCATCAAGAGTTTGTTAGAAAAGCAAAGGATTAGTTCAGAGAAGATGATAAATGAAACTTTAGAGGCCGAAAATGTGAAATCGAAGAATAATTTGGAAGCAATGATAGACCTTGTTCGTGAAGAGGAAAAAGTCAAATCAGAAGAACTTATCTCTGAAGTTATTCTTACTGAAAAGAAAAATGCTGAGCACCAGTTAGAACAAGCCATTCAGAAAGTACTTGCTGAGGAAAAGGCCAAGGCAGAAGAACTTATAGCTGAATCTATCCGTGCAGAGAAAGAAAGTGCAGAGCACCAGTTAGAGGAATCTATTCAGAAGGTGATTGCTGAAGAAAAAGTCAAGACAGAAGAACTCATAGCTGAAGCAATTCGCGCAGAAAAAGAAACTTCTCACTATCAGCTGACTGAAGCCATTCAAAAGGTGCTTGCTGAAGAAAAGGTCAAGACTGAACAACTGGTCGATGAGGCTATTCAATCTGAGAAAGAAAAATCTCAACAACAATTGCAGGAGGCCATTAAGAAAATGTTGATAGAAGAAAAGACAAAGGCTGATATGCTAGTTGATCTTACCATTCGTGCTGAAAAGGAAAATGCTGCGCATCAACTTGAGGAAGTAATGGAAAGAACCCTAGCAGAAGAGAAATTGAAATCCGATGAATCTATGGCTGAAGCTATTCGTTCAGAAAAACAGAATGCCGAGTCTCAGCTAAAGGAAGCCATTCGCCAGTTACTTGAACAACATAAGGCCAATGCTTCTGAATTAGTTGCTCAAGCTATTGAGTCTGAGAAACAGAATTCCAAATTAGAGCGTGATGAGATGATCAAGAATATACTTGAAGAAGAAAAGCGTAAGACTGAAGCACTCGTAACTGCTGCCATACTCTCGGAACAACAGAAAACTCAGAGCCAGATTGATGACGTGGTGAGACAGGTGCTCGAAGACCAAAAGGCCAAGACAGCTGAGATGATTGCCTTTGCTGTTGCTGTTGAAAAAGAAGGTGTACAGTTACAGATTGATGAAGCTTTAAGACTTGTGCTGGAGAAGGGGGCTAATGTAGAGATACAAAACAAGGTGAATGAAATTGTCCAAGCCCAAATGGAAGAATCTCAAGTAGAATACCGAAATATATCATCTGATGAGAAGAAGTTCACACAACAGGAAGCAGATGATATGATAAAGGCGTCAGTGAAATCTGCACTTGACCTCGAAAGACAGGTGCTTCAGAGACAGATTGAGAAACAATTGAGTGACGAAAGTATTCCTAGAGATGAAGTAGAGGTATTGATTAAAGAAGAAGTTGAAAAGGCAATAGAGATGGAAAGAAGAAGAGTTGCTGAGGCTGAAGAAACCGAGGGCATGCAAATGATATCCAAGGCAGAGGCAGAAGCTTTGGCCAAGGTAGCAGCAGCAGATGCTATTGTGAAAGAACGTCAAGCAATGGCAGCACGCACTGTCGAGTTTGTTTCTAAAGAAGAAGCAGAAGAACTTGCTCAGGCTGCAGTAAGAGAAGTGTTGGACAAAGAACGCGAAGAATTTTCTGCTGCATTATCAAGAGAACGTAAGGCATTGCGTGATTTGGAAGAGCGTAGTATTTTAAGAGAAGAGGCTGAAGTAATGAAAGAAGCAGCTATTGCACAGGCTTTAGATATCGAACGTCAAAAGATGGCCCATCCTCTCCCAACACCTCCACGTGATTCATCTTTACCACAGTACAATGAGGAGACCGAGATGGCAAGTCCTACTATTGAAAGATCTCTTTCTACATCCAGAATAGCAGCTCCTTCACTTAATATATCACCTGCACCTTCTATTTCTACACCAGCCTCATCTTCCTCCCGCAAATTACGACTGTCAAGTTCTGTTTCTTCACTGAGATTTACTTCCAAGAAAGAAGATCCAACTCTTGGTCATAAACAAAGTGCTGATCAACTTCAGGCAACTCCCGTCAGTGCTACTTCACTCTATGGTAATTTACGTATCATAGAAACCAACAAGTATATTTCCACTCGTACCCAGTCCAAGTCATCTATCAACTTGAGAAATCTATCAAAGCAAGCATCTGTTGCATCTCTATCAACTGTGTCTTCTGATGATCATGCCGTTGCCCCAGGTCGTACCCCTATGCCTATGAATGCAGATGATAGTTTTGCTGGATTTTCTGCAGGCGGAACCGATATCTTTGTTATCTCTGCTATCACACAAACAATGATTGGCGAGTGGTTGATGAAACACACCCGTCGCTATGTTGGTGGTGGTATTTCCGAGAATAAGCACAAGCGATTCTTCTGGGTGCATCCTTACACAAAGACTCTTTACTGGAGCCCTACTGAACCTGGTGTAGATGGAAGTGAAGCTAAAGCAAAGAGTGGTAAGTACTCATTGTTTTGAATACTGTTAATTGGTGACTCATAATTAATTTTTTACAGCTTTCATTGAATCCGTCACTGCTGTTCCAAGCAATCAACCTGCTTCTCCTATGAGCTTATTGATAAGAACTCCCAAACGAGATCTCAAGTTAACAGCACCCACACTCGAACGTCATGAGCTATGGTTTAAGGTTGGTTCAAATGAAATAAAGCATTCAATCCAAATTAACATAAGTCTTATAGTCTATCAACTTCTTGATTGGAAGGCCTAATAATCACCACAATCAATTACCAGAAGAACCTAGATCAACACACGACAGTTATGAGAGCGGTGATCCTCAGTTCAAACAAACAACAGAATCCATAAACCAATATGATTCCGAGGACTCTGAGGAGAATATCAACATCAGACAATGCTGCGATGGTAAACATGATGTTTCCACCTTATCAAAAGGCCACAACCATCATACATAACTTACTCTTTCTATTCCTTTCGGAATCTTTAGACTTGTTTCATATACACCTTTATTAATATCTTAACCCTCTCAGTTAGAAACACTTATTCCATATTTAATAAAAAAATAACCCTGTTCATACATGATTCAATTGAATGAACCAAATGAATTAACCTGAATAATACCTGAATCTGTCAGTA
Source organism: Pilobolus umbonatus (assembly GCA_025528865.1). Lineage (NCBI taxonomy): Eukaryota > Fungi > Mucoromycota > Mucoromycetes > Mucorales > Pilobolaceae > Pilobolus > Pilobolus umbonatus. Next base: position 189,398 of record JAIXMH010000037.1, read on the forward strand.
GAAACATTATACAGATTAACAGAGTGTATGAACATATCTCTCTAGTTATCTTTCCTCTTTATGCCTTTTCCTGTGGAAATATTGGAAATCATAGGAACTTATTTACCCAAATGGGCCTTACAGCAGTGTTCGGTTGTATCCAGATCATGGAACATCACACTCACTCCTATTCTTTATCACTATGTTGAAATCCAATCGGTGGACTCGCTCTATTCATTCCATCGAACAATCTTGCATACACTAAGAATGCCTGATCTCGGCACCCTCGTTAAACATATTACTATCCTACTTGATGGAAATAAATTTACTCATTCTGGTGTTCGAGCCTCTCATGACCGAATACTCACGAACATCCTCAAGAACTTATTTTATTTGTGTCCCAACACGGAATCCATTGTAACTCATGAGCCTCTGGTGTTCCAGCTTCTTTATACAGATTACCCAATTCTAAATAACCTCAAGAGAATCATTGATCCGTCGAACAAGAATACATTGTACTTCGATACACTATGTAAATACCGTCAGACATTGACAGACGTTCAGTTGCTGGTACATCACAAAGTGTGCATGGAGAATGGAGGAATACGAAGATGCCTTGCCCTGTTTCCTTGCCTAACATCTTTAGTGATTGGAATCAAAAACTATCTGGGTCATAACCATTGTCTTTTCTTGGATATTCTCGACGTGTGCCCTCATCTCGTTCATCTGGAATACAGACAAGGATGGAGCACAGATTTTGCAATGGATGTAACATCTTATAAACCTTACTCATCCTTAAAGCAGTTCTCAATATCGTGGACAGATATTCAGTACAATCATATTGAATATATAAAACAGACATTTGTAGGACTGGAACTCTTACGGTTAAGGATAGTAAGAACATGCTTGAGCAGAAACAGACTAATAGAGATATTGAATATATTCTCTCATCTCAATTATATCCTTTTGGATTTCTATCACCTTGAAGCTTGTGACGCAAAAAGAACCGTCAATTCTTTCTGGGAATGGGCATATCAATGCACCCATAGCTATACAAGTAGTGTAGAAATACAGGACAAACCATTCATTAGTGACAAGATATCCTTGAAATTTCAAGTCAATGTTCGATCTGGAAGTACACATTTCTTCAGTAAAATCTATGGCTCCCATCCTCAATTCGATGAATACTGCTCTTTATTTGGACACTCGGTCAATCAACTACTTGTTCAAGATTATCTTGTACTAATTGATCTCATGGAATTGAACCAAGTGTTTCCTCATCTTGTTAAATTAGAATTAAAGAACAGCTTTATATCAATCAACCCATCCTACACTCAACCAAATTTGGCCTTATTGACAATTGACTCGACTGAAATAGATGGACTGATGCTGAAGATGATAGAGACAATATATCCTAATGTAACAAAGCTAAGTATTAAGGCAACAGACCTCATTCTTAATACGAAAACCACTGAATTGCTGTTACCCAAACGAGTGGAATCATTAGTAGTCATATTAGATGGATTCGTATTCGGTTCAGCTCATCTGGTAGCTGTGAACAAATCATGCAAAACATGGCACATCTTTTCAGAAGGTACACAGTACTTTATGAAGGAATACAATCATACTACGTTTATTCAACACTTGAAACACCCGCTGGTTCTATTGGTATCAAGCCATTTGAAGAGTGTTCAAATTAGATTGTGAGTAGAAAAAATAAAGGGGAATAACCAAATATTACATATGGTGTCAATGGTTTATTTGGTACAATAGAAAGTAATAGAATACAAAAGTGATAATATTCTCAAAGCAACGGCTAACTTTTTAATATAGAAGAAGATAAAATTACAGGGATTCTGATTAGTGAGTGGGAAATGCCTCTAGAGTTGATACAAAATGATATAAATACTATGGATTCTATCCAATAATAGACTCGATAATAGTCTGTATAGAGTATTTGTATTTCAATGGATAATCTGTTTCACATCTTATATATTAAAATAATAGTCATATGTAACGAGACACGGAAAGTTGATTGTCAAACATTTGATGTTTGATTAGATTTTTATTAAGAGATTTATATTAGGTAGAGGAAGAGAAGATATTTAATTATGAGTAATAGGGTATTTTCAGTTAATTTTTTTGTTTGGCATTCCTATTTGTGAATAACATGAGTAAATAGAATGAGTCGCTTTTTGTTACTTACATCTCATCCAATTCAGCCTTGAATGCTTTGGTGAGTTCAGGACGCTTGAGTTTTTGAGCAGAAGTAACCATATTCTAAATAGAATTATGAGTGATCTGTAATATTGTGTCTACTTAACAACTTACATTTTGAGGAGTCCATTCTTCATGAGCCAAATGAACATCAAGAATAAGTTCATTACCAGATAATCCAGCATCCTTGCCTTGTTGAATGAGAGCAGCAAGTACCTTCTTTCTGATGGTACTGTCTCTACATAACTTCTCAAAGTCTGTTTCTGCGATGTTATTTTCAATAGCCAACTTCTGGATGATAGGCTCGGATACAACAGCCAAAGCTACTGGTTTGGGATGAAAAGAATCGGCATAGACACAAATATTGAGAATCAAGATACAACTCTTATAGATGGATTCCAATTTCTCAAGAGCGATATATTCACCATTACTCAATTTAACCAAGTTCTTCTTACGGTCAATGATAGTAAGAGAACCAGAGGGGTTCCATTCACCAATATCACCAGTCATTAGCCATCTGTCTTCAGTGAGTGTCTCTTTGGTTACATCTTCTCTCCTCCAGTAACCAGATGTGATGTTATTTCCTCTCACCCAGATTTCACCTTGAGGTTTGGGTTTATTAGTAGACTTATAGTCTGTGTTGGGTACATCGACCAATTTGACCTCGCAACAGGGAGCAATACTACCAACTTCACCATAAGCAAATTGATGAGGGGCCACTACGGATATAATACTAGATGAAATTTATATATTAGTAATATTGAATAAGAACATAAAAATGGTGTCCCCCCGCACTGGTCTACTTTACCCACAAGCTAAAAATAGACGATAAGGATGAGTCATTTAGAAAAGAAATTGGAGTCCACAGTTCACTTACTTTCTGTCATTCCAAATCCACCCAAAACCGGACAGAGGACAAGAGACAAGAACTTCTGAGTCTCTATAGAGACCGGAGCACCACCAGAAAGTGCAAAACGAAGACGACCACCGACATTCTCTCTCACTTTGTTGAACACTATTTTATCAAGTACGCCAGCAGGAAGGTGACGCTCATATAACCAGGATTTTGCAGCAAAGGCCTTTTGGAAGATATTCTTGGTAGTAGGAGGCATTAAGTCGATTTTAGCGAGAATACCCTTACGGATGGATTCCCATACTTGAGGAACACCTGTCATCAAAGTAGGTCTAAACTCCTTGATATCACCTTGGCAGTTACGCACATTAAGATCAGTCAAGGTACGAACAGTAGCGTAACCGAGGCTAGATTAAAAATAAAACAATAAATACGAGTCCTACATGAACACAAAATCGACTTACGTTACACCCCAATAAATACATAAATTCTCCACTAGGAATTCTAATACATGGGCTAATGGAAGGTAGGCAATCATGGACTCATATCCCCTATTCAAATAACCTAAGGACTTGTTATTGGCTGCAACTGATGGCACAAAATAAATGATAGTGAGTGAATGAACAGCATTGTGAAATTAATAATAGGCAAATTACTTCCTGATACAATATTCTTGTGTGTCAAAAGAACACCCTTAGGATTTCCAGTACTACCAGAAGTGTACATAATGCAACATAGATCTTCAGGTTTGGGCTTCACAGGTTCAATGGGATTGTTTCTACCCATACGAGCAACTTCTTCTAAGGCAACCACTGTTTGAGTGGCATCAGCAACTGCATCCAGGTTATCTTGTGTTCCTTCTCCCATATAGATGATATATTTCAAAGTAGGACATTTTTTGGCTACTTTAGCTACAACAGGTAATAAACTACCAACAGTATAAATAGCAGTGACCTCAGTTTCATTCATGGAGTGAAGTAAACCAGCTTCACCCAATGTGTCATAGGCAGTGACAATGGTCATATTTTGAGTAAATGTAGCATGAGCTGTGAGTAACCAATACATACTGTTTAGAATAGGGATGAGTTAGAAGAATGGAATGGGGTTTGATTGAACACACTTACTTGGTAGGAGAGAAGATCTCTACTTTATCATGTTCCTTCAAACCAAGCTTAATTAGACCAGCACCAATATCATGACACAAACGAGATGCCTCTTTATAAGTGAAGTAATTATACTGGGACAATTGAAAGTAACTCCACTTCTTAGTCTCTATGACTTCTTCGCCATCTATTATCTTCTTTACTTCTTTTTCTTCTTCGATCATCTTTTCTAATTTACGGAACCCGAAGCCTCTTCTGTCAGGGTAATTTTCAGCGCTGTTGGCTAAGACATCATATAAAGTACGAACATTATATGCTGGAGTCTCGAGTAATTTGTCAGGGGACAAGGCAGATCGACGTACTCGACCTCCATTAGGCTGTTCAGGTCCAACTTCAACTGTTGATGGCTTCATTTTTGTATCAAAATATAATGGCAAGTAGAATAAAGGAAGGAAGAAAAAGGAGAGTTCAGAGTTCTATGGTTTTTATGTCTAACACTTCCATATGAAATTCTCAATCCACCAGATATAGAATATCTCACATTGTACATTTCTATAATTGTCAATTCATCAAATTCGAGAGTGAGTTCTGTGAATACACATAGAATACATATAGAATACAGAGAATAAGGTCATGATCACCAAAGGATTAAATTGCATGAATTTTAATTTAACGTGTTTAACCTCATTTAATTCTTTATTCCTATATATATTGAGTTGAATTTAGATTGTTCGATTAGTAGTCATACAAGGTCGGCTACTGAAATGATTCATGTCTGCTTGCTCACAAGCCGATTTGCCTCTTGCCTCAAAGCAAAAGAAGGATTCTTGTTGATTCATCACTCTTCAGGTACATAAGATTAGTTACCCTAGTAGTCATTTATCCATTGACAGTCTTGTCTCTATATTGTATTTTGAGGTCTGACTGTCAGTACTAACCTATATGGGAAAAAGTAATTAAATCTGTTATGTTGGAGTGTTATGAGACACCCTACCCTCGGACTTTTGGATTTTAATTACTTATTCATTTCTCACCTAATGGTATGTTTGTCTTGATCTGGTATGTAAACATTCATATATGATTATTGTCTAGATTATAAGTAACACTGGGTACTTGGAATAGGCTAGACATATATATTGAAACAGTTCATACCAAGTAGGCAGATGATCCTCTTGCAATCTAATTTATGGTATTGCAAACAATCATCCTCAAGCCTCTTTAGCATAGATGCCATTCATGGACTTATGCAGCAAAACGTAGCATATCGACAATGGGTCTCTATCTGCAACGATCCACACTGGGTGAATCGTTACTATTATTAAACAAGCTGCATTTATAGCCACATATACTGCGATTGTCATGAAGTGTAGTGGGACAAGCAAATAGGTTCAATTAAGTATACTGGCTTTGGAACTAAGAAGAAGTTTCTTATGAATATATAGATTATTACTCCTCTACACATAGTGTATGGAATCTTTATTAGAGCTATTTATCTAATCTCTGCTGAAGCTTAGCTATGGCTGTACATTTCTCTTCAATAGTGATGTCCTTTAATTTGATAGTCGTGTTCAAATATTCAATAGTTGCCTCTATCTCTTCAACCTGCCTATATACATTATTTATATAGGCTATCAGGTCTGTAATCTGATATGTTTTAAAGGAAAAATCATCATAGCTGCCTGGAACATTATTATGCTTCGTACCCCATATTCCAACTGTGGCCTCAAAGGTAGAACGAGACCATAGACTACTGATTGCTATCTCATTCAACTTGATGACATTACTGCGATATTCGTCTGAATTCATTAAATACACATCATCATGTTCATTATCTGTGACGGGAGATTCATAATGACACGATAGAAGCCTGATTAGATCATCAAAGACCTGTTTGAATTTGGAGTTGCTGTCATTGATATACGAGCCATATCTTGGGAAACGAAGCTCATGATTGAAAATACCGGTCATTGCAAGCTCGGATTCAAGTGTTTTCTTTAACATTGCATGTGCTTTCAGGCGATCATCAGCTTTAGAGTAGTCGAGCTTTACAAGGTGTGCACATAAATGTCTTACATTGTGGTGGTTGTACCATTTTACAGAACCAAGAGTATCCCAGATCCTTCGATCGATAATAAAGTATGGCATGATAGAGTTGAATAAAGCAAGATATAATAGATGTAACTTCATATTATTTATATTGAAGGTTCGAATGGCAGTTGCATCCATTGATCCATATGACAATTGAACAGAGCTGATTATTGTACATGCAATCAAGCTAAAAACAACATGCTCTCAGTGTGTTCTTTATCAGATGTACAATAAGAGGACTGAAATGGGTGACAAAGAGCTCTATTCAAGTAATGGATATCTGAATTATTGGTGGAACAATACAATCATCCAATAAAGGCAATAGAGAGACAATGCCTGACAATGATTACATGGATACGGTTATCAGTATTAGTAGGTGTTGCGAGGTTACTACTGTTTGAACTAGGCAATAATTATAATGAGAGTAAAAATAGAATATGTGAAACAATGCTGATGTCTAATTGTGTGTTTTGACAACACTTTTAACCGGAACTTTCTACTTTTAGAGACTGCCATCATTCGTTGTTGTATTTATATGAATGAATAATGGTTGGTTCTTATTGATTACCAAGTAATTTACTGTTCCTCGTATATGCAAATCTATCTTATATATTAAAAAGTTAGCAATCGTTATTTATTAAAGTTGCTATGGGTGAACAGTTTGATCTTCAGAAGGTGATTTTTCTGTTGAACTCAATATGGCAGTGCCTTTCTCAAGTGCAGTATGTGTGTATATGGCACTATTGGTACGACAAAGAGTCGAGAAGAAGAATTCAATCAGAAAGCACTCTAACATCTTAATGCTCAGGTGTTCTCTGAGCTATATGCTTCTTTAGAATCAGAGGGCTTCTCATTTTCTCATTGGTTGATCCTGTCAATCGAGTCACCATTACTTGAGAACTGAGAAGAAGTTTTTCATGTATCAATTGACTTCAATAAGGTAAAAAAATGTCTGTTATAAACTTCCCATAGGAGAATAAAGGCCTATTATATCGTATTTGAGGGTAGTTGTACATTAGTATAATTGATAGACCATTGTTGGATCTGGGTTTTCCTTACTTGGGTCGCCTTTCCTTCAATTTCCCGCTGCCCTTATATCAAGGATGTATGCTTTTCGGGTAATAGTTCCAAGATATACATTTGTGGTGTTTCAGTGTCATTTAAAAAACTGGTAATTGATGTCCCGAGTGCACATTGAATACTGTCAACTTGATTTTAGGTTAGAGCAGATAAGTGATTCTAAGCAGACTACTAAAATAATAAACAGTGTACTGTGTGCATTGGGAAGTATGATTTATAGGATCAGAATTGAAGTGGTGAAAGGATGCCTATTATATGAGTACAATCATGTCACACATATGTATGCAAATAGAGGATCTATCTATATACATATTGCAAAATATATATATATATATTACAATAGATACAATAGATACTACTAGATACGAGTACTCCCATCAACTACTGAAACTAGTGTAAGTACTAAGATAAGCTGTTATTGCCGAGATTCAATCTGAAATGTCCGGATCGGAACAACAATTAGTCGTCACAGTAAATGTACTTTGGGTATTTCAGTAATACACAGCCAAAAGGTGGATTCGGGTATCGAGAAGCTTTTATGAGGGCGATATCAAGTCCTGCAATCACCGCAATGGATAATCTTCTTCGAACCCAGTATTGGTCTCTATAGCTACTATGATCTGATCCAAAGTTCAATAATATATATTCCCAGTGTATGAATACAGATTCCATTTTCTTTTTTTTATTCCACTAGCCCTGTTGAGATCATCAAACGCGAACTTCAGATGATTAGAACCCCATAAGGCTTTTCTATTTTTATCATTCCGCCATAAACATTGATCAAATGGCTTGTAGTTGATCGATCCTACTGGGGCTGAAGAGATAACCAAAGTTAGGGCTGGTTTAGTTTCCTTTTATCGGATTTTAAGCCATCAGAAATTAAGCCATCTGCTAGAGTACTATATAAACCCTTAAATTCTTTTTTCATTTTCTCATAAACTATAAATGATTCTCTACTTGTTATTCATACTATACACGCTATGTGTTATGGGTCAAGATGTGCCCGCTCTGAACTGTCTCGATGCTGATCCATTCAGCTCAACTGACTTCTTCCCAAATAAACTCAATGCTGATAATTTAGGTATGACTGATATTAAATACATTTGACATGTAGAATAACATTAGGTATCATAGATTCTGCAAGATTTAGTGTGACTTATCATAACACATACAAAACTATTCGTAATATTGCTTTGGATGAGAACTATATTCTCTATTGTACACGAGAGGCCCCTGAAATTCAAGGGATTCAATCAAAGACATTCATACAAATACCAGTACAGTCATTTGCTATCATGGACATGCGAAGTTTGGGTTTCTTAGATGTAAGTGACAAAGTACATATCGACTATATTAAATTACTTAGTCATTCTATATAGTTATTAGGTCAGAGTAACAATGTCACTTTTGTCAGCAACTCCAATAATGTCACTTCACCTTGTCGGACTGCTGGATCTGCTTCTACTGGTACTATTGAATCTGTGGAGAATACCAATTATGGATTAGCCATTTATCCCGGTACAGTCTCTAATAATCCCAAGGGTGTCGGGTTTGGTATAGGCTATGATAATTCACCCTTAGGGGTAAGTACATTCAGATAATATAGATAGACGTATTTACTGAAATCCCCAAACATTTAGAATGCACAATGGATTAAATACTTTGCTGCCTTCACAAATCAAGAAAGATTAGCAGAATCTATCTATAATACCATCAGAGATAACTATCAGTCATACCAAGTTGGTTTAAGATCAAGCCACATTTCATATAAAAGAAATCTGACTGTGATTGATTATGATGCCTCCAATGATCGATACTACATATTCCAAGACCGCTACTTCCAGAATCTGACTCAAGATGCAGGGGCCACACTACTCACGCCACTCGTTCAACAACCAGGCCACCCTGCTACTATGCGAGATCAATTACAGAACTCCTCTCTTGTGATTGACTTCAGTCCTATGACTGCTTTCGATAATGGTGGATACGACAATTGGCTTCAATGGTTACAATATGATCCTGAGCTTACTCGATTGGGAGAAGAAACTGCATTAAGCATGTACAAGTCAAGTAAACAGTATATCAACAATGTCAATGCTCCACCTTTTATCCGAAATCGTCAGCTGTGGAGACTGGATTACTTGAGCAACCGAGGTGCTATTGGTAAGGGGGAAAAGGTTTACTTGATTTGATACATATTTATTAAAATACAAAATCGAATCCTAGATTTCTGGACTCGTGGATTGGCCAGACCTGATTTGATGTTGAAAGACCTCATTCAATCACAATTTCCAGATTTCTTTCAAAATCAAGAATGGAGTTTCATGAGGAACTATGCAGAGAATAGTGCTAATGAGGTGATGACACTGGGTATGACCAATCCAGAGCTGTATGAATGTCAAGTTAATCCAGAAAACAGGGCCAGGATAACTGATGGATATGAGAATCTATCTTCAGATGCCCCTAGTGCAGCCTTATCTGAAGCTCAGCATAAATCATTATCATTGGCCGTTACAGTAGCCGCCAGTGTTATAGGAGGAATGATAGGCCTTTCTTGTTTGGTTACCATTGCTATCCTATTAGGTCGTAAATACAAAAATAGAGAGGGACAGCGCTTTACTCGTTTGAAGGAAGTGCCAGATAGTCCAATCATGGCTGACAATACAGTGACTCATTCATCAAAAACCATCAAAACTATCACCACCATCACTAAAGAATAAAAGAACCCCCCCCCCCCACACACACACGCACATACACACACAAATAAAATAAAAAACTAGTTGTATATATATTTCTATTTTCATCAACCCATGTTTCCTTTTTTTCTATATATATAGATAATATCCATATCTGAGATTAAAAGTGATTCATTTTTTTCCATTTCCCTAACAACCACTATTACACAATTCAGCTAAACGTGGAAGAAGCATGCCCGACATCTTCTATCGATTAGTATAGGATCCTCCAATAATAGAACAAGAAAGGGGATTAACCTAATATGTAAATGATAATAAAGATGTTTATTTCTTTTTTAATTTTAGGTAATGGGTTCCTCAGAGTCCTTGTGATGAGCTTGATCCCACTTCAACCCATATTTGGTCTCGAAAGTATCCTGTCTAACTACTTCAGTCATAGCGTAAATGGACGTCAACAAGTCATGAATCAGAATCATGCAATATTTCTCTGCTTGACCTATTGTTTTGAAATCTTCATACTCTCTTGTCATCTTGTTGTGGTGATAGAGAGTGGATAATGTGAGGTGGAGTAAATCTAATTTCAGGTGCCAATCACCAATACCTTCACACAGGTAACCTTCATCAGGGAACCGAGACACATTTGTTAATTCAATGGGGTTTAATTGAGGAGCATAAATAGAGGACAGTTTATCAGGTGTGTTAATAATGAAGGATCTGATACCCTGTAGATGCTTGATCGTATCTATAACTGAGTACCATTCGAAGGAAGATATCAGTGTTGAGTATTTCTCCCAGTTAGTATACATCAAAAGAAGAAGAAGAGATGGTATATTATTATTACCATGACAACCATCTATATACTGTTGATGCTACTTGTATGCTACTTGTATGCTACCTGTCCTAATATTAGAAAGAGGCATTTATTGATATATTTATATATACACTCACTTCTTACTTGACAACATCTGATCATATTTAAATTGATTTATGGTTATAAAAGGCAATACATGCTCTCTTTTCTTTAATTAAAATGCTTATTCTCCAGAGTAAATGAGACCTTGACGATGTGTGTAACATTGTTGGATCCCCTCATTTCACATCCATAGTTTGTACAACGTGAATCTTAACTTCCCTTTTTTCTCATGTCAATATTATGAAACAAAAGCAGTAAGGGGGGTGCATAGTAACTGACTCATTTTGTCCCCCAACTTCCTAATTTGGATCACCAGTTACCATGGGAGAAATTTTTTTTTTTCTTTTTCTTGGATAAGCTATAAAAACTTTTTAAAGTTTGCCCCTTCAATGTTCTTCATTTTCCCTCATCAATAAATTCCACCCCCTTTTTCCTTTTTCCTTCTTCCAATAAACCTGTTAATAAACTGGGAAGTTGATTACTTATAGAAATGGATAGTAATTCAATTGTATCAGAAAAGAAGGGGTCCATCACCTCTGTCCAGATTAGTGATGTGGCAGCAGAGGATGTACATGTGCCTCATATGGGATTGACCAGTAGTGTCAATATGGTAAGCATCTTGTGAGTTCTATAGATTGTGTATATGCATTTATATCCTATATACAATTTTAGATTGTGGGTCTCATTATCGGTTCTGGTATCTTTGCTTCTCCTGGCCCTGTCACTGTAGCAGTTGGCTCGGTGGGTGCCTCGTTGATTGTTTGGGTCATCGGTGGTGTACTCAGTATGATCGGTGCTCTCTGTTACGCTGAATTAGGTACAATGATCAGTAAATCAGGTGGTGAATATCAATACTTGAAATCCTCATATGGTTTATGTGTTGGTTTGACCTTCGCTTGGGCCAATTTACTCCTGACTAATCCCCTTGGTACTGCATCCATTGCCACTGTGTTTGCTCAATACATCATCAAGATGGCTTACTTCAATATTCCCGATTATGTTGGTCCCCAATATGCTACCAAGTTAGTGGCTATTGCTTGTATTTGGCTTGTTGTTATCTTCAATTCCGTTGCTCGTAAGGCAGGTGCCTATGTAGCCAATGTCTTCACTTTTGCCAAATTGCTTGCTCTTGCTATGATCATCATCATCGGTTTCATCTGGTTGGGCAAGGGTGACATGAAGGTGAACTTCACAGATTCCTTCGACGGTAGTGCTACTAATGTATTGAAGTATGGTACTGCAATGTACATGGCTCTCTTCTCCTATAATGGTTGGAACAATCTCAATTATGGTATTTCTGAAGTCAAGAATCCTGCTCGTAACTTACCTCTTGCTATTATCATCTCATGTACTCTTGTCACCGTTGTCTATGTCTTGACTAACATTGCCTATTTCGCCACTTTACCTGTCAGTACTGTTACCACCTCCAAGACTGTTGCTGTCGAATTAGGAAAGGTGTCTATGGGTTCAGCAGGTGGTTATTTCTTTGCCTTGATGGTTGTATTTTCCACATTCGGTGCTGTTAATGGTAATGTCTGGGCTGCTTCTCGTTTAGTGATGGCTGCTGCTAATGATGATGGTGTATTCATGCCTGCATTCTTCGGTAAATTGACTCAGAAGACACAATCACCCATCCGATCTCTTGTGTTGGTAGGTGTGATTGCCACAATCTGGTGTATCCCCGGTGACTTTACCTATATTGCCAACATGTACAGTTTCACTGGTTGGTTATTCTATGGTCTAACTGTACTTGGTTTGATTATCATGCGTTTCAAGAAGAAGACAAAGGATCTTGAGAGACCCTTCAAGATCTGGTTACCATTAGCCATTCTCTTCTTAATCATCGATTGCTACCTGATAGTCGCTCCTTTAATTGATGCTGGACCTGACGGTGTTATCCAGTACATTATCTGTATCATCATTGGTCTATTGGCTATTCCTATCTGGTTTGTGCGTATCCGTAAACCCTCTATTGGTAGACTCCTGTTGGGATGGATTCCTGGATATACCGAACCTCATATTTTGGTTAATAAGGAAGCGGAGGTGATGGAATACGAGCCAAAACAGCCTGAAGAAAAATAAGTTGTTCTTCACCAAATACATCTCTTCATCATACCCTCACTTCTTACTACTTTTTTCACACACTTTTTTTTATCAATCATACATACATAATAATAATAAAATTAAGACTTATACTCTAATCTGTGAGTACACACACTAACCATATAAAAAAAGCCTTAATGACATTCTGACCATTCTAGCCATTCTATCTGTATACTGTATCCACACTCTGTATATATACTGTATTCACACTCTGTATATACACTTCGCCCACGCTTTAAATGAACATATTTTTTTATTACTAAACCTATAATTCATAGGCTAAAAAAAAAGAAAAAGAAAAAAAAGTGATATCAAATTCTAAATGTATTCTTCATCATCATCGGAAATAAATTCATCCGATTCATAGTTCAACTGCTCAAAGTTGACACGGTATCTGAGAATACCTCCAATACCACCAAATCCTCTCACAAACTGAGATCCTTCTTGAGAACGATCAGTGACAATCTCCAGAGCAGCACCAAAGTCCTTATATTTATGAGTAAACCATTCCAATAAGGGCATACATTCAATCACTTCCATCTCGGAGTTAGTAGTGGCATCAGCACTGTTATCAACCAAAAATGATTTTGTCTTCTCTTCTTCAGCAGTAGGATAGACTACAGATTCAGTGCCTGAACAATCACGTAAGATATACCTATTAGCAGCCAAGTTCTCCCAGACAATTAATGTTTCGACTGCACCCATCTCCAATGCCTTCAAAGTATCATCAATACCGAAACAGTATTTACCAGTATCTTGTGAAATCTCACTGAAGTATTCACCAATCAATCGCTTCTCCTGAATAAACTTCACATTAGAGAGTGCTTCAGCAGACAACTCAATAGCCTGGTTGAATCCATTCTCACCACCATAAGACACATCCACAATCTTCACAATCTTGGCACGCAAACGAGGATCAAACAGGTCAGATTGCGATAACTCGGTCTTGAAATCAGCAGAACCAGCCAAGACTAAACCTGTGCAGTTGACTTTATCATTGGTAATAAACAGTTGAACAGCCAATTCAGCAATCTTACGTACATAATTGTGTCTCTTTTCTTCACGCAAACGAGAGAAACGAAGGGCAGACTGACCACCACGACCATGCTTCTTGGGTAAATCCACAGACAGTTTATGGATCACATCACGTACATTACCACATACAGTACCAAAGAGTGTGCCATTACCATCCATCACAATAAACCCAAACTTAGCATCATTGTCTAATAATTCAGCCAAGGGTTCAACATGGAACTTGTTATCACACAAATAGAGTGAGGTATTGATAGGCTTGTGAGGTTCGAAATCGATATTCACTTTCTTCTCTTTGCCTTCATCTGTAATGATAGTACCACAATATACAACCAAACCATTCTCAGGCACTACACAAAATCATCATTCATTATCTATTGTAGACACAAGCATTACTCTTTCTTACCTCTGTTATACAGCTTAAGACGTTGTTGTGTAGATGTGATAGCCGAGAGGACAGAGAGTCTGTTCACACGTGATTTGATGTTGGAGGCAGTACCATATTCATCAGCCAACATCTTCACAGCACGGGATATTTGATCCTTAGGAGCTATAGAAACAGTGAGTTTATGGGTTGTGGATAGAGAATACATCATGACTTACGCAGTACAAGTGAGATCATAGAAGTACCATTACTATAACACACAGAATGAGTATTGTTTATTCACCTATTGTTTTCTTGTTTATTTACCCTCTTGCCATTTGAAGATTCTTAATCAACTTCTTCATCTTCCAAATCTCAACATTCTCGTCAGTGGTGTCTGTTGGCTGAGTAGCAGAAGACATGTTTCTTATTTTTTATTAGTATATAAAAGGGGGGAAGGGAAATAGAATAACAGCAAAATAAAATATAAAAATGGGGAGGGGTGCCATAGTGGCTTATTATTTATTTATTTTTAATCACTGTACTACCATACCAAATCCCACTAAATCCTCACCCAAACACCCATTCTCTCGCTCTGTGCCTATGGTAGACCACTTGAACCCATAATCATGTCCAGGATAGATGACTATTCTATCATCCAAACTGCCTAATACGGATTTCAATGTATGCTGCATCATTCTTCTGTCTCCACCAGGTAAATCTGTTCTCCCACAATGGCCTCCACATAAGAGTGTATCACCTGTGAGCAGTCTGGAGTGATTGACAAGGAGTGATTGTGATCCTGGTGTATGGCCTGGTGTGTGTATAAAGTCAATATGGATATCACCTACTGTCATCTGACTGGTTATGTCGCTGGTGCAGGTGGGTACGAGTCTGTTGTATTGAATAGATGGATTGGCCTGTTGAATGAATGGGATATCATTGGGGTTGATATAGGCCTTGATATGGGGTAATCTCTTGAGCAGATTGGCCAGACCTGATATCTTGATGGGAAGGGTATCGTAGGGGGGAGGAGGTGACCCGCCCACATGGTCAAAGTGGTGGTGGGTGATGATGGTAGCGACAATAGTATATCCTTCTTCATCAATATAGCGTAATATACTGTCTAAATCCCAACACTATATACAGAGAGAGATAGTTGTCAATCGAAGGAGTGATAGTAATGTATTCACCACTTACTGCATCTACTACTATACATGTCTTTGTTTTGATATCTGCTATGATATGTATAATATTCCTCATATGAGTAGCAAATGCATATATCTTATTCTGTATAGGACTCAACACATTTCTCTCTACTGCTATATCCTTCCCAGCCACTAATTGAATGATCTTAATTCCTTGTGCCTGGTTATCCTTCTCAATCAAGGCCTTTGTGATATGAGTGGATAACTCCTTCCCATTCTTAGGATCCTTTACTTGATTGATTTCTGTTAAAGCAATCCATAGACTCCATAGGTGTGTTTCTTACCTTTTCTACTGCCTGTTTATAGGATTCAATGGCCTCATCAAACAATCCTTGTCTGAACAAGGCTTCTCCATACCTGAAATACCCTTTTGACCAATTCCTGTCCAACTCGATCACCCTCTTGGCATCTTCCTCTGCCTTCTTATACTCCTTTGTTTCTATGTAACTAGCACTTCGATTGGAATAGATCAGAGCAAGATAATCATCTGTGCCTGAGTGTTGAAGTACACGGGTATATTCTATAATTGATTCCTGATATTGATGACGCTCATAATGGTCATTTGCTCGAAGAAGAATCTTGTAAGACTTGTCTGAAGGTGCAGTTGGACTCATTATAAGAAGAAAGAGAGAAAGGAAACAAAAAAAGGCAGTAATAAGAAAGTCATGTTTATAATAGAATTATGGTATCACAAGCAGTATTAAATTTTATTTATAAACAATAATATATAAGAGATATCTATTGAAAGAGAATAGGTGTTATTTAGTTGTCTATCAAATAAGTGTATATTCATCAAGAGAATAAGAACAAGAGAATAAGGAAGGAGTATCAGGGAACAGTGTGTTGCGTATATTACTGTCCCAAACTATAAAGGCTTTCCATCATGAACTTTCGGACTGGTGCCAGCTTTAAATCATCATAATATACTCCTTCTATTGTCTGTTCTTATAGTCTTGTTATAGAGAGTGTACTTACATTATTATTGCTCCATATTAGAGAGAGTGAGAGAGAAAGAGAAAGAGAGAAAGTGAAGAATGACAGGTATTTATACTCCAATCACACCCTGGTCATATGAGGGAGAGAGGGAAGAAAAAAAATTTATCTTCCTCTAATGACTGCTTTATTATTATCCCACAATGACTGGTTTCTGAGCAGTAGATTCATCAACAGCACCCTTCTTACTAGAGCAAATAGAATAAGTATTTGATCCATCAGCCACTACTGATACATTGGTAGAGTGTTACAGTAGAGAATTCCCCCATGCACTATGTAAACAAGAAGGATCATATATTGGTAGCACCTTCTATATATGATACTATCCAAAAAACAATGAAAAGAGAGAGAGAGATTGACCATTTATCAGTCATTCAAATGTTCCGATTTCTATGAGCTGTGAGTTTTGTCTTCCTATTGTGTGATATTCAGTAGTACAATTCTCTTGTGAATAATAGACAGGTGAAAATTATCTTTCTATAAAAAGATCTCTGCTCCAATTCATAAAGAATCTTGGCATTGTCTTCATACTGTGATAACAACAACACACCCACACACACATTCAACAAAACAAGAACACTAATAGGAGAATGATTTAGAAGAACAATGAAAGGAGATTAGATATATTAAGAGGATAGTACAACCCATAACATTGGTTGAGGGAGAAGTTAAGGTTTAGTCCAATAGCATTTGAAGTATCCAATCTATCCATGTGGTCTCGCAGCAACAACAATCATATTATCTGGGGCATCCTCACCCGAATAATGGAACAGTGCTGATATCCCCTACCTGCAAGTAGCCCTTCTACTGATCTCCACCTAGAAATGAGATCCGTCTCCCATGGGTAAGATAGGATGTGTGGAAGATGATATCCTCGGTATTACATCATTGGCGTATGCTTCTCAACTTCATAGCCACTGTATGAGTTACACTATATTCTGGTAAGAAATCTATATCAAGTAAAAAGCATCATAACAATCCTACAAGAATTGAAAGCATGAGACGCGTATAAGTCGTTCATCTAGTCATTTTTATCGCCCGCTTCCCACTAATCGATCACTTGAAAAGAACCATTACGACCAATGGTATATCTTCTCATGCCAATGACATTATTTTTTGTTCATTTGTCCTTATAGAAAGGGAAGAACAGCTGATATTAGTTGCTATGACATAGTAGAGAGAGTGTGTTCCCACGACTACTGTTGATATGTCTTTAATGAACAGGTAATACAGGGTATTAATAAATCAGCCTCAAACAGTCTCATACTGCACAAAATAAGGCGAATGGTATGCATGGGAATAATACCTAATAAGAAAAAGGATACCTTGTCATCCATAGCGATACTTCCTTATATAGTGTCTATTCACGTACTTCCACTTTTGACAAATATCTTATTGTTGTTACCCTGGTAACAATAGCAGTATATAGAGATACCCATCTATTTCGCATAATGACATGTGCATATACATAAATATATAGAATTTTAATTAATAACAATAGGCCCATTAAAAAACTACTTGTTATGGTAACCATGACTTTTTGAATCTCATATGATTTCATCCATTTTTCTCCCCCTATTTAAATTACAGTAGAAACACATCTTCCCCCTCCTCCTTCTCTTTCTTCTTATTCAACTTATTCCTCTTCACCTTCTAAAATGGCTAGAAACAGACCTAGACAGATAGACCTGCTTTCATCAGACATCCAAATTGCATCTGGACCACCTTCACCCACACTCTCCACTGCCTCCTTCATGTCTTCTGTTTCATGGATGGCAGAGAAGACATCCAATGATTTGATTCCAATGCTCAAGAATGCATATCATGCACTCAAAGATAAAGAGAGAGGTAAGAGGGATACTGTATTTGATTTAACTTGTTACTGATCATCTGATCCAGACCTTGTTTTGGCTGCTGAACTGGGAAAATCACTACTTGAACACAACCTGAAACTGAAGGCCAATTACGATAATCTACTCAAGACATCCACTCCACCCATCACACCCTCTTCATCCACAGAAACAGTCGTGATTCAAGATGAAGATTCAGGTATCGATAGTTGTGATGAAGACCATACTATGCGATTCATTCCTTCTAGAGGTACTCGGAATGCAATGATCGAAGTACTGGAACGCAACAACCATGAGATGTCACGTAAATTAGAGCAGGCAATGCAAGAACAAGATGCGTTGACCAAGATGAATACAAAGAATACACGTAAACTAGAGAATGAGATTGCCTTGTTACAGAGTAATCTGGAGATTGCTAGTAACAAAATACAAGAGCTGCATTCGATGAACGAGAAGAAGAAGACATCAGTAGAAGTAAAGGTGGTAGATGAAGATCAAGAAGTACTGGTAGATGAACTGTACAATGAGATCGATAAGGCAGAAAAGGAGAAATATGAAATGGAGCAGTCCAAACTAGAGATTGAACTCAAGTTGGCTACCACACTCAAGGATCTCAGAGAACTGAGAGACCAGTTTGAGAAGTTTGAGTTCACTCAACAAGATTATGAGAAACTTCAAGAAGCTTATGAGCGGCAGTTTGATCATATCAATGAACTCAATTCGAGTCTAGAAGAGCATCGTGGTGTTCTTCAGAAACTAAAGGAGAAAGGAGTGACTGTGTACTCCCCCCACTCATCTGCTGCTCCAAGTGAAGCAGGTGATGAGCCCCAGTCCACTCTTCTGGGTGAACTCGAGTCAGCCTGGATCAAAAAGAACTCCACCAGTCTGCCCAATTCATTATCAGGCCCCTTTCTGCGTGACCTGACTGATTTCACTGAAAGATCATTGGTCGCATTTTACCAAGCTCCTTCTGTGGGACTCGAGAGTATCCTCTCAAAGGCTACAGGTCTCGATCAACAAGTACTTGATGACACACTCAGTCTCATTCATCAAATAGAACAAGAACATTACGAAGAAAAAAGACTAGCTCTGTATAATCCAGAAGACATTAGCCCCTATGACCTCGTTGCACAGGATCATCTTCCTGAAGATCATCTTTATCCTGAACCACCCGTATTCATGCCACTCACACAGTTTGTGGATCAAACAGCAACCACTTTTATTGAGAAATTAAAGGAGTATGTAAGAAAGCTATTCAGAGTTGTCTGGAGATGGTGTAGATTCACAATGATTTTGACTACTGCGCTCTTGATAAGTGCATGGCAAGGACCAGATTCCTTATTGATTGCTTACCAACACTAAGTTTTTATATATATTATTATTCATGTTATTCTATATATATCTACCTATCTATCTATATCTCCCCCTCTTCCTCTTCTTTTTACTTATTTATCCATTCCTTCATATAATCCACCTTCTTCTTATCTTGTATGTATGTTATACCCTTCCCTCGATTATTAAAAAAACTTCCTTTTGTTTTGTCTAATATATTTAATCCTCTTTATCCAATGTACTTTCTTCTGTTTAGGTGGAATATAAGTAAGATCCACTATCATCTCCAGGTATATTTGTTGAACCCAATCAATAGATGAATGACTCATTGTTAGAAAGAAGATAGAAGAAGGAGATGTTTCAACTCTTATTTAAGGTTTTCTTGATCAATTCTATATTTAGTGGATTGTTTATTTTATTATATATCAATCACTTCACTTTGACATGAACTGCACCGAGGAGTCTCCATGAACTCAAAGAAAGCAGGTTTAATCAAGGGAGGCAATGGACCTACTGGAGGCACCTTTTCTTCTTCTTCTTCAGATACCCAATCGAACTCATTCTCACTCACTGGACTATGCCCATTCATCATGAGTTTCACTTGTGCTGCATTCAATGCATCTCTTTCAGCCATCAATCCTTGTTGTTGTTGTTGTTTGATTTCCTCATATTGAGTCCACATCTGTTCGAGATGGTTTTCATATTCGGATCTCAGTCTTCGAACTGTCATCTTCAATTCACCTTTCTCTCGTTCCAGATCCACTTTTTCCTTGATCAATTTAGCCTCTGATCGTTGTTGACGGTCTCTCTGTTGAGCAAGTTCTCGTCGAATGGTATCGAATGCTTGTGATTGTCGTGTCATTTGTGTTCTGAGATCAATCATCTCATCTGATTCATCTGTGGCTGCTTTGATCTTGGCTGGTTCTAATTCTCTGGCTGGTATCTGGGTCAATGCTTTCTTCATCTCTTCAATGCTTTTATCTTTATGTTGGATTTGTCTTTGGAGATCATTGACTTGGTATTCAAGATCACGGCGAAGTTTACTTTCTTTTGCCTGAACTTGTTTGAGCTGCCCTTTAGCGAGTGTCAATTGACCTCTCAGTATCTTCATTTCTTTACTCTCTCCACTGTCTTCTTTGGCTGCCAGTTCTCTGTATTCAGACTCCAGCTGTTTATAGTTCTCTGTCTGTTGCTGAAGTTGTTTCTGCATAGACACAAGATCGGATTTGAGTAATAGGCCTCTCTCTTTCTGCTTCTTGAGAGAATCAGATATCTTCAGATAATCAGTTTTAGTATCCTCCAATGCCGATTTCAATTGAACAATCTCATTCTCTAACACCTGTCGATGTTCCTCGGTCTGTCGTTCATGAGCAGTATACTTTGATTTCCATTCTGCTGTCTCCTGCTCCAGCTGATTTTTCATTTGTTCAGCCTCCTTCTTGTATTCCTCTGCCTGGTTCTTCTCGAGAATCAAGTCATCCACAGTCAATTGGAGTTCACTTGCCTCTGATTTCAACCGATTGATTTCACTCTCAAGTGCAGGACGAGTAGACTCTAATTCCTGTATACGAGATTGGAATTCAACCACCCTAGCACGTTCCGATTCCAATTCTTCCCGTGTCATTCTCAATTCATCCTGTACTTTGTTCCCCTTTTCCTCCAGCTCATCTCTTGTCTTCTTGATATCATTCATCTTATCCACTAACTCGCTTGACCTTCTTGACTCTGTTTCCAAACGAGATGTGATCTGGTTGATTTCAGCTTCGAGTGATTTCAAGGTGTTCTCGTGTACTTCTGTATCTTGTGATTTCAACCTCTGAAGTTCCTCCACCTGTCTCTGCAACTCCTCTGCCTTGCCTCGTTGTACTTCCAAGGCCTCTTTCATGCCTGACTCTTTGTTCTTAGATTTATTCAATTGGGTCTGTAACTCATTGACCTTGACAGCCTCTTCATGTAACTGTACCCGGATCTGTTGAATCTCCTGATCCAGCTCTACCTTTGTATTCTCATACACAGCCATCTCCTTCTGCTTGGTCTCTGCCAATTGCTGTAACCTGGATTCACTCTCTTCTGCCTTCTGACGTTCTTTCTCGAGTGATTCTTTGAGGCTTTGAATCTCTTGTGGATCTTGTTTGAGCCGTTCCAGCTCTGATATCTTCTCTTGAAGTGCCTGTACTCGAGTTCTCTCTTCTTGTAATTGATGATTGATATCACGTAAGGTGGATTCGGTGGATTCAGTTACTCTGATCTGGTCTTCTAGTTCTTTCTGTTTCACTGCCTTTGTTTCCTCGAACTGAGATGCCAGTGCTGTGGTTTCTGCTTGCTGTTTATGTAATTGAGATTGGGTATCCGCCAGTTGTTTCTGCAGTTCACTGACCGATGGCGTCTTGGCTTCTTCCGTCTTCTCGTTCAAATCAACATGAGGCTGTGGACTCTGTTCAGGATAAGTCATCTCGTGTTTGGATTCTTCTGTGTTTACTTTTTCATCTTCTTTCATTATTTCGTCTTCTTGTTGTTTATGTTCGTGTTTGCCTTTGAACTTCTTCAACTAATAAAAAGATAATGAGTTATTCGACCGAGTGTTTATTATATTGGTTTAAAAAAAAACCTTTTTTCGTGCAGCTAATAACTTGGCTTTTCTATCTTGTTCTTCAGTCGACATAATCAATTAAAAATAATAAATAATAAAAAAAGGTCCCTCTCATAAATATTACACACGTATGAGGATGAGCCCTTGGATGGATGAAAGAATATCCGAAAGAAGTAACCTATTCGGGAAGGTATCAGACCCTAAGGTGATATTCAAGGACATGTTGCCTGTTTTCTTTCAAACAAACAAAAACCTGCTTCTCTCAAGTTCCATCTTTCGATTTGGGTGTGCCGTTCCTTAAATCGACTGCGGCTACAATCTATTTTCCATTTCCCCCATACCTGTCTGCATAATAACCCACTCCTATTGGTTCAATATTTACGTAACTTTGACTGCGACCCAAGGTGATAAAAAGTATATATAGGGGAACAACAATAATTTTTTTTTATATATCTATCCTTTAACGCCAAACCAAAAATAAATGCCTCCCAAACCCCACAGACAAGTAGCTTATAGTGGCAAGAAAAAAAGAGAACAACTAAGGGAAAGAAATGCCAGGAAACAGCGTGAGTAAAAGAAAAGAGAGTATGAATGACGGTGTATTCATCTTTTCCCTCCTCTTTTAGCTCTTGATAAGAGTGACTTCTTCCTTAATATTGGTAAACGGAATACAGTTCCTCCCCTTGATTCTCATTTTGTTGCTGGAGAGATCACAACAACCGAGGATTTCCAGCACACACAACATGAACAAACCAGGTAGGAAGAGTAACCTATCTCATTCTTTATGACTCTAAGCATGAATCTTAGACTTGTATCACAATTCAAGCAATTGACACCTGCTGAAATACAACAAGGAAGGTTGCAGAGCATGAAACCCTTCCATCGATTACCCAAGGTAAAGCAATAGACCATGTTATCCTTTCACTCTTATTTACCCTTTCTACTCTCTGGTAGTCTGCTCTGGAAGTAGATAATCATCAGGCAGAGAAGATCGAAATACCCATCAGACCTCAATGGAGCTATGACATGACAAAGGAACAAGTAGATGAACGAGAGAAAGAGAGTTTCGATCAATGGTTAACTACAATCACTGAGAAATATAAAGACCAGGAGATCAGTTACTTTGAGAGAAATCTAGAAGTGTGGCGTCAATTGTAAGTAAAGAGAGTGAGTGAACAGTGATTGCAGACTGACTGTTGCTAGATGGAGAGTTATGGAGATTAGTGATGTGATCTTGATTATTATGGATATAAGGAATCCGTTACTCCATTTCCCATTATCGTTGTATGAATATGTCACAGAAACACTCAATAGAAAGGTTATTGGTGTATTCAATAAGGTAAATAGGAAGGGAGTGTGGTAGAAAGACGGATAGATGGTTAAGTGATCTTATCTTAGGTGGATCTGGTGTCTAAATTCACTGTGTTTGCATGGACCAAGTACTTTGAAGAAACATATCCTAAAATACGTATTGCCACTTTCAGTTGTTACCCATCAGATGATCGATTATTGGATGACACATGCACATGTAAGTAAATAATAAGGTATCTATTTTTATACTGTGTGTATTAACTCATTTACTAGATGCATTGAAGTCAAGAACAAAAAGGAGAAAGAGTACTTATTATCATGCACAAGGGGTGAAACAGATTCTATCACTGTGTAAAGAGATGGTAGATAAACCAGTACATGTTGATTGGGCATCACTCATAAAAAAGTATGATGAAGATAATGATGAGTTAAAGAGAGAAGAGAGTGAAGATGACAGTGACAGTGATACAGGCAGTACAGCAGGATTAGGTAAGAAAGGGAAGCTGATAACAATGGGTGTATACTCAATGTGTGTTCCTATAGATGATGAGTTCAGTGGTGTATTACAGGTCACCACTGAAGAGGTGAAACCACATCACAAGTATATCACTATTGGATTGGTGGGACATCCCAATGTGGGTAAAAGTAGTCTGATCAATAGCATTATGCAGAAAACAGTAGTGAGTACGAGTCAGACACCTGGTAAGTGTTAAGCAATAAACATTACCTATTTATACTTACTCGCTGGGTACACAGGTCATACAAAGCACTTTCAGACAATACACATCAATGAAAATGTCAGATTATGTGATTCCCCTGGATTAGTATTCCCTGCTCTCGTACCAAGAACACTACAGATATTATCTGGACTCTATCCAATAGCACAAGTACAGGAACCATATACATGTATCCAGTATTTGGTAAGTACACTATGGTCATTCATGACTCCTGTCACTCATAGATATGATAGGCTGAACATATTGAACTGGAAAAGATACTTTCACTTAAACCTCCTGTGGATAAAGAAGACCTGGACAGATTTGAATGGACAGCGTGGTTTATTTGTGAAGGTAAGTGAGTGATGAGTGTATGGAAGACATGTACTGATATCTATATAGCTTATGCTGAACAGAGAGGATTCCATATAGCCAAGACGGCTGATTATGATGGTTATAGAGGTAAAGTGAATATGTTCTCTCTATTTTTGACAAACACGTATAATGACCCCCCCTATTGATCAGCTGCCAATGTCATCCTTCGTATGGTGACTGATGGTAGAATACTACTGTCATTCAAACCACCCGGATTCTTCTCTACTACAAGATATGAACAGATGAGAGTGGCTGATGCAGATAAGAAACTGGAAGAATCTGATGAAGAAGAAGAGGAAGAAGGAAGAGTGGATCTATTGGCTAGTAGAAGATATGACTATAGTGTCCTGTTATCTGATTCTGAGTAAACATCTCTATGTAATAAATACACACACACATACACACATGCAATAGGCTTATCATTCATGCTCTGCTAATCTCTATGCGCTTAATTTATTTAAAGCACAATTAAATTTTGGATTGACATCATTTCTCATTTTAATTATATATTATATATTTACAAACCCCCTATAATAAATATATAATATTTCCCTTTTCCCTTTAACCACTCTTTCTTTCCTTTCAACTTCATATATATTGTAGAGTATTGTTCAATATGGGGTTCTTTTCTGATGATATCCAGAAGACGTCTGTTTCACTGTACATAGGTATACACTCTATATGCACAGTAAATAGCATGCCACTCACTGCTATTAGAGAGATTATCCAACCTAGATGAGATGGATTGGTATTTGCTGGAACAGTTAACAGAGTCTATTCAGATGCAGGAGAATGGCCCAAGGGAGGCCATAGAGACATTGAGGAAGAAGTTGAAGCATGGAGGAACAGAGCAGAAGTTGAAGGTGTTGGAGGTAAAAGGAAAAGGAGGGGGATTGGTTTGAATCGGAGAAGGGGACAGGCTGCTTATTTGACTGTTGACTAGATATTGAAGGTGTTGATGGAGAATAGCAATCAGAAGTTCCATAGTATGTAATAAGGAAGTCACTGTCAATATAACATCTCATGTCTGTGTTATTAGGGCAGTTTATTATGAATGAGAAGATGAAAGAGAGATTCGAGTATATGATCTCTTCTCCGGTAAAATCACTTATCCCATTTTGTATTTTGTTGTCATGGTGACTGATCCATCCAAATTATTATGCAGACAGAGAATTCCAAGGTCAAAAAGGAGCTCTTGTCTTTACTGGGATCATGGTCTACTAAATACAATAATGAGCCTGGCATGAGGGCTATCACTGATCTATACGAAAGAGGAAGAGGAAAGAAAGTGGTAAGTGGGAAGGGGGAGGAAGGAAGGGAGGGAAGGCTGAATTTTATGTTTCCATTATAGCATTCACCTATTCCTGTGGAAACAGAAGTTGAATCCCCACCAAGACCTTCTCTTTCATCTCCTCGTAGCAGTGGATCCATGAACAGAAGAGCATTTGATTTCAATAAGGCCAAACCAAAGATCATAGAAGAGATAGCCATTGCTACTCAGAATGCAAATAATCTAGTAAATGCACTCAAATTGATTAATACACAGGATGATAGATGGGAGATTGCATTACAAAGGAATAAGAGCATAGTGGAATTACAGAATAAGTGTGAAGAATCAAGGAAGAAGATAGTGAGATACACGAGATTAGTAGAGGATGAACAGTGGATTGGTACTTTATTAGTGACAAACGAGGAATTATTGAAGGCATTGGATGTATATGACATTATGCTAACAGGTGAAATACCCAGCCAATGGAAAGGGGAATATGAATCACTCCCTCAACCACTGCTTATTCAGAATGACACGGAATCATTGGCTGATCCATTTGCAGATCCATCAACACCAGTAGAAGAGAGGTAAAAGTATAACTAGAAGAATAGAAGGGAACACACTTACCAATGTTTATTATAACAGATCAAATTACTTCCAATGAGTGTAACTACCTGATATTTAATAAAGAAATGAATTCACCTAATACAGTCAATTATCCCGTCTATTATGTACACAAAAATCATGTGATCTCTTATTTAAGCTTTGAGCTCCTCCACCTTCATATATAAGAGCCCTTGGAATTATTACAGACAACCAGGTCCATAGCCTTCCTTGAGTCATTCAGCTATGAACGTGGACGGGTGTCACATTGCAGCTAAAAAGATAAACACGCCGTCGAGTCCGTTTTTGGCGATGGGTATTTATTCTGTTTGATACAGGGTGTTTATGATAATATAAAATGCATTATTCAAATGAAGAAGGTAATACATGGTTTGCTTTCTACATAAGGACCTCATGTCTACACAGATGTTTCCCCTTGGTATATATATTCTTATAACTATACTGATTCTCACAGATCTAGATACAGTAGCTGTGATGATTTGTCTCCTTCTTTTTCTACTCCCACTGTCACTGTACACTCTAGCTACGTAACTATGATATACGGGGAGAAGTACGATATCTATCTATCTATCTATATCTTCTACATATACGAGAAGTCGACTTAAATAAACACTGTCACGTAACTAGGATACAGAGGGATATTGCCCACCTTGCATACTGAAATAACTATAGTAAACATTATGAAGTCAATATGTTGTGAGTGTATTGAGAAAGACATTAAAAACGCGTATTCAAAGACTCTTTTCATTTACTTTATTATAAAAGGGGGCTTCTTCTCAGTTCTCAAGTACATCAAGTACTTGATTAACAGGATCAACCAACGAGAAGGTGAGAAGCCCATCTGATCCCAAAAGTAGTCGGTAATATACCTGAGATGACTCCACCCAACATAATCACAACAACAACTAAGATTCAAGTATTATACCGACACCCCTCTTACCACCGGTGAGTTCCTCGACACTCTTTAAGGGATGACTACATTTAGGCCTACCGCCCGAATGGTCTCTGAGGGGCACCTCCTACAACACCATCACAAATAATCATCATCACAACTATGCTTTCATATCAACCTTCGGGCATTGATACTATGGCTTTGTCGAATAGAAACACGATTAAACACCATTAACCGGTTCTGAGGAGGAAGAGGAAGATTCTTTTTTAATAAATGTCAGAGGTCTAGGACGTGACAAAGAAGAAGAAGAGGGGAATGGGGGAATATCTGGTTATTTATTGTTTACGCCACAGGATAGGAGTGACGTTTCCATAGGAACCAATGAAATTTATTTTCATTTATCCATTATGGGAATGATAAAGCCCAATACCCACAATAACACAGACATGTAGCTAGCAAATCTTCTTGGGTGGATATTACTTTATGCACATATAATTGATGTGAAATTTTATCCAATAGCTGGAAGCTGAGAACTAGTGTCTGCAACAGAAATATCTTCTTCCTCCTCGTATATCTATCTTCTATCTTACATCTTCTATATACACATTACAATAGTCTACACATATTACAGTGGATAAAATGGGATGATGTAGCTTTAGCTAGTATATTATTACCCCATTATTGTTTGGTGTACTTGACCCAACTTCTTCACCCACATTTGATTAGTGGAGTAAATGAACGCTACTACCAATAGAGTGGGGAAACATCCTCACATAACTTCATTGGTTAAATCACGACTACGAGCAGGATTCAAGGTATGAAGAGTGCGATGATTGAGCTTGTGATTGCTGAATACTTGATTTATGAAATTGGCTGGTTCCTCAGGGCTGTTATTGCCTAGCGTATACCTTATTCTTAAGGGTCTTTATGAACCCCTCAGAGAAGTTATAGGCAAGTATCAAATCTCTCTACCGACGAGAAGCATAACCTTTTCTGCCCCTAGTTTGCCTTACGGGTTCCCGAATATGAGCAACTCCCCCCATTCGCTGTTGAGCTGGCGAGAAGGATCTAATAAGTGATAATTTAAACTTGTCAATAAGCTTGTTCACTGGAATATATGTATCTACCTGTTACCCTTCCTTCTTTTGGAAGGCATCTTTGTCAGTTTGATCCGACAAAGGGTTGAAACCAAAAACAAGAACAAACTGTAAAAGGAATAAGCAGATCTGGGAGATGAGTACGAGTGAAGTACATCAGTAAAGAGAGGACTGTGATGGTGTAGAGGATGTATTTGACAAAAGTGTATGTAGTGACCAGTTTATATGTTAGCCGTTACATGAATTAGGTAACTATGTGTATATCTCATTATGGTAATCAATAATTACTTCTATGCAAATGTTCAAGTAAAGTATATGAGAAGGATAATTGGGCCCATTATTCCAGAATGTCTTACCCAAGTACATAAGAGAAGCAAGTGCTTGGTACCACATCTACAGTAGTTGAATGTCCTTAATTTACATATCAGTATGTAGTCTTACGAAGCAAGACTTTGATTACAGTCATGTTTCATATAGACAATACGTGATTAATTGGTGCTGGCCTCATATGCTTTGTGTATACTTAAACAATAAGGTTATTTACTTATTTAATACATGTATTCAACAATACAGTTGTATTTCAATCATCATTATATCACAATGCAGTGAGCTACTTGAGCGTATATTAAGCTAATGTCGGTCTGCCTTAATTCTTGGATAACACTCAATGAACAACGAATAAGCGCCTCTTCCTCAATAACCCTGATGAGTGTGGGAAAAAGACGATAATTGCTTGGAACAGAGGTCTTGTATGATGATAGAGTAACAGCTATGAACTCATTATTTCTATGCAGTGAATGCCCCTGTTAGTTCATAGTATGATATTATGAACAACAACAGAGACTGTTGTATTCTGATATATATTCTACCAATAGATAAGGTTGGGCGATCAATGTAACCATTATTCACTGTAACACTTATTCCTTCTATTGTTGTGCATCAATCAACAAGCGTATTTAACTCAACAATGGTAATTTGGGAACAGATAGAATCAGAGAAGGATGATGTATGCCAACATATCTAGACAATGGACCGTTCTGTTTATAGACACTCATATGTGAATATCAAATAGTTGTTAATGGCTTCATCTTAATAGGTTGCACCTCCTTTTGTTGTAGACTCTTCAGGCTGTATAACTAAAGAAGTATGTTATTTACTTCATTCATTTCAAATAAACTGTCGAAATTACCCTATGGGGCCATATTATCCATAGTTACTAATCCATGAACGATCACTACTATTTTGACTTGACTTCTAAATTCCTCCTATGAATCACTCCAAGCACAATAGATATCAATCTCGCGGGGGTTATACAATAATATGATTGGTCAAGTGCCAGTGCCTAAATATTTGGTCAATAAAGAGTAATACATTTAGCACACTATCAAAGACAATGCAAAAACTTCATAAGAAAAATAAAAAAAATAAAAAAATAAAAACTACTATTCATCACTCTTCCCATTTATTTTTATTTTCCCTTCTTTTTATTATTAACCTTTATTACTATTTTGATTCATGGATGATCAAGCAGTTAAGAATCTGTGGAAGAAGATAAAGCAGACCGTCAACAATAAGCAGATCACACAACAACAGAAGAAAAGTAAGCAACAGATGAACAATGAGTGAATGAATATTAACCAATGAGTGAACGAATATTAACCAATGAAATACAGATCCTATATTCCATGTACCACTCCTCAGCAGTATTAATTGTGCCAAGGCCATTATTTCCTATATGATTGATGATCACCAGCATGTGGGATTTGTACCTGTTGTGATTGCTAAATGTGGTATCTATTTAAAGAGCCAAGGTAAACAGATGATATCATATGTGTTCTATGTCACTAATCAATCCATTAGCACTGTGTACTGAAGGTATCTTTCGTATCAATGGAAGGTAATATCCTCTTTATGTGATAAGATCATATGTTTAATATGTGAAATAGTAAGAAAAGGGTGAATGAGCTCTATGATATATTCAGTTTACCACCTGATTTTGGCAAGTCATTTATATGGAGTGGCTATTCAGTACATGATGCAGCTAATCTGTTGCGTCGCTATTTATCATCATTACCCGATCCAGTGATCACTCATCATTTATACCAGCCATTCCGTGATGTGATCTGTAAGTACAAAAGATACACACAAGTACCTATTTGACTGATTATTCCTTCTTTTTCAGTGTCCAATACCTCCATACAGGAAAGAGTGGGCCTGTTTCAGTCACTGATAGAACAATTACCGCCTGAACACTTCTATCTCTTATTCTATATACTCGATCTACTGGCCATATTCAAGAAGAATGCACAATATACTCGCATGGATTCATCTAACCTGGCTTCTATATTCGCCCCTTGTCTCTTATTTAGACCAGAGCATGAGCTTGATCCTGCTGAATATGCACTGTCTAAACAAGTCATTCAATTCTTAATAGATCATCAACAAGAATTCAAAGTACCTTCTTCCCCTTGGTACAGTTTCATGACCAGGCAAGAGGATGAAATAGTGCCTATTTATACACCCACTCGATCACTGTCAGTCATTATTCCATCACCCAAAGAGCAGAAAATAAAGAGAGCTAAAACACTGCCTTCTCGTTCACGACGTGACACA
Organism: Pilobolus umbonatus; assembly: GCA_025528865.1. NCBI lineage: Eukaryota > Fungi > Mucoromycota > Mucoromycetes > Mucorales > Pilobolaceae > Pilobolus > Pilobolus umbonatus. Next base: position 220,697 of record JAIXMH010000037.1, read on the forward strand.
AACGATATCTTCCAAATGGCTTCTTCACTTGAAGTAGGCCCATCGCATTAAAGTATATTTCCTTCTGTATATTGTTATTAATAAAAAAAACCTGCATATTTCCCATCAAGTTCTATAAGTAGTCACGTCATGTTTGTTTCCATCCACCGCTGATTGCATGAATCTCAATGGTTACGTGTCACTTGGAATCATCTTATGTCTCTCTCTTCTATTACTTCTTTTTCCATGACAGATTTTGCTATGGAAATAACCATGGATAAAATGGAATATTCTTGATTTATAGATTTCTATGGGAACCATTCATGTCAAGACAGTATAGTATTTACACACACTTGAATAACATCTCAGTCCCCGACATTCGAACGGTGATACATAGGCTCAAAGCTTTCTATCCCCCCATGAGTAAATTATCCACCTTCTTATTCGATATCGGCAACCGGGATTGAATAGGAGTAAATCACGTGATAGTACCAAGAAGTACACACACTCCTGACCATTCACTCTATTTGCTCATTTTACTCACTCCAGTCTAAATTCACCCCCATTATCTTTCCTACTTGACAGGTACAAGTATACCCACAATCGATACACAAAAGAATCATGCCATTCCTTGATGATAAACTCTAGATTATGTTTAGGGGCTGATTCTAGACTGTTTGGAATATCATCATACGGTTGACCATTTTTAAAGTTTTCCGAGATTGGGTAAAGTGACACCATCTCTTCCCCGATTCTCTGTCACATAAACCTCCTTAAACTTAAGCTGATAACCAATCAAGGGGGGCGGAGACTGGGTGGGAATCAAATCAACAAGTGACTGTTCAGAAGGAAATCATAAGGTTTATTTCCCCGTGGGTAGTGATGACTGGTCATCTCAGAAACAAGAAGTAGGAGTTGATGGCTTATCATTAAGTTAAGGCTTTGATGGGTGGAAGAAGGAGATGAGTGATATGGTATTTGCTGATATCCAGGACGATGTTTGATGATGGAGGAGAGTACCGTTATCCGGGAGAGGGTTATCTTGCTAACATAAATATATCAAGTGTAGAGTATTTATATAATATAACACATCCAAGAACAAAACAGAGAGTGTGCGTGTAAAGAGATTGTCACCAGAACAAGACACTAAGATAAAGAATGGAGAGATCACAATGGATATTCACAGGCAGAGAAGGTTTACTGCACTTCAGGAGATTGAACACCTTCACCTTGCTTCAGTAAGCAGGGAGGAATGATGGATGGGTAGTCTTTGAGATTGTCTGTAATAGCTGACAACTATGAGCAGTATTGGCATATCATGATGTTGAGAGTGAAAGTTAATTGATTTACAGGATAGCCATCAGTACTATGGATACTCTTATGAGAAGAATGCTTGGATGAATAGGGTGCTTGGGTGATTGGATTAACAAGATTGGGTTATAGCGACAATGATATATACACACACACATATATATATAAATACTGGCTATGGATATAGAATAGACAGTATCTAAAGACATGGGGAGGTAGAGCAGAGATCATACAGCAAATGAGGAATACACTTCTAAACAATCCTATTATTCCTAATGTGTTTCCAATAGCACACAGTCACTTCATCTTTCTCACACTATGAGTAGCTCTAAATGGAGAGACCTAAGGATTGATAATATGGCCTTGAATGATGGTAATGTGGTAAGTAGATCATGAAGAGAGAATGTTCTCTTTCAACCCGATTTACTTGGCCGATTTCCATGAATATACTTTCTCCTTGAAGTAAATGTCACCACGGTCTAAGTAGACCTTGGTATTGGATGTCATACCTTACACTTCAATTATTTGACAGGTATTTTACTTGACAGTATCTAACCAGTTGAGCATCACCCAATAAACTCATATCAATCATCATGATTTCATTTAATCAGTCTCATCTTATGCTAGTTCATTATTCACTCTTTTCTCTACTTCACAAATGTCAACAGTAACTCAAAAATTCTACTTGAGTGTTTGCCATGACAAGTGCTATCTAACAGTAAAAAGCTTTGAGAACATCGAACAGGCAAGAACAGCTTACTATAAGCTGAATGAAAATAAGCCCAAGGAGATAGTTGAGTGTACAGCTTCCTCTGATGGCACTGCTGACTTCTGGTCTTTAATGAAATATGGAGATGACAGAGCCCTTAAGGAGGTCGAGATGAACTTGATAAAGAACAAAGAATCTATCATAGCTTCATTGGTAAAAGGTGCAAGAGACATGAACATCACATATCAAAAACAAGATCTCTCTGATTATGAAAACAAAGGGTTCCATACCAATATGATTGGTAAAGAGAGAATAGATGATACACATGGGTACTGGAAATCGGTTACAAACTTCTTCAAGTCCTGAAATTATCTAATTAACAATAAAAGAATGTTCATATAAGCAATGTGATAGAATCATAGCATACATATTGTTAGTAGTAATGTGTCTTCTAGTAGAGGAACCAATGTTGAATGTGTGTTGGTGAGCCTCCCTTTGATATTTATTTGTATTGTCCCACTCTCAACAAAGAAGATGATTGACTATATAAAGGAATAAATAAATGTTTATTGTATAATATTAGTTTTATAGGGTTATGGGTGTATTTTTTTAGGTGTGTATTTTTTGGTTTGTATTTTATATGGTGTATTTTATATGGTATGTATTTTATGGGTATATATTTTTTATGAGATTATATTTTGGGTGCATATGATTTTTCCGGGTATGCATATACCTTTGGAGTATGTTTACATTGACCTTTTTTTGAATGTGTTTTTGATGGATTGTATGTTTTTTAAGGGATTTCTTTTTTGCTGGTTGATTAGTTTTATGGTTTTCAGGTTGATGATCTACGTGTAAAATGTATTAGTACTTATGTTTGATTGATGAATTAATATTGATTCACCTTTTTATTATGAATTGCTGTGGTTGAGGATCCAGAAGTCGTGATTGATGATTGGCTTCAGATTGACAGTCGATTACTTCTAGATCCAGAAGAACTGTGGCACCGTCGAAACACCAGTCTCCAGCTCTTTGCACAAGAAGAAGAAAAAAGAAATGTATATACATATTTACATGGCTATTTACAACAATATGCAAAAATACACAAAAGTATAGACATGTTGTTATAAATATAATTTACACAGAAGAAGCGGTGGGGATATATTTACAAGGAAAAGAAGATTATGTGCAAGAAGGAAACTATTTACACTGTTTGCAATAAAAAAAGGGAAAAAAAGGATATTCATAAGGGGGAAGGTGATAATGCATATGGGGAAAGAGGAGATAGAGATAATTCATAAAGGGCACTGTATCCCTGGAGTCATTAGAATGGCTGTCATAAAACTCATGGATGAAACTTCCTCTTATCCAATACAGGGGCGGGTGAAGGGGAGGCGGAATAGCGAGGAGGTGTGGAATTGATACACAATTCAGAGTGCGTAGGGGAGGGAAAACGAGAAAAAAAGGCACGATCAGAGCAAGCAGAGGAAACGGACATGGTCAACGTAAAATAATAAAAAAAAGCGAGAGAGAATGCAATAATGTAATGATTGGGGCAGGAGCAAGGCAGACAAATAATGGCTGCAAGATATATTCAATATTTATAGCTCACATTCACAATTGATAAGGATTGGTTTGTTATACCTGGAAATACACTATCAAGTGCTTCAAGAACTTTATTATACATGGATTATTATATGGTGTAACAAATGATGCAGATAACATTTGAATCTAAGTAGTAGAGATTAAGGATAACTACATTCAACCATCAGTGGATGACAGATTAATGAAATATAATGTACTAATACTACTCAATCATTGATGTAGAGAAACGTACTCGAGCAATTTTACCCATAAAAAAAGGTAATGATTGACTGTAATTATATGGCATCTATAGTAGAAGGTTAAAGTTTAGAACTTTCCTAGGAATAAACTGCAATAATATCAGTCAGCTTATAACAGCCCCCATATAAACATTGATTATTTTCATTAGCCACAGCTCTCTATTATACCTGGACTACTTATCTAATCATATCTACCCTGACTGGAGAAATAGCTTGACTGATAGCGAGAATATTTTTAATTTAATAATTTAATATTGAAGATCTCAGGATAGAATATTGTAAATATCTGTGTTAAGTTTAGATGTGTGTGTGTATGATAGATATATAGCAAGTATACATCAAAGGAAGTGGACTGGTAAGTTGAATCAAAATAGACTATACGTTTGTTTGCTTATAGAAAGACCAAGAGCATCTATTCACTCTTTCCTTGGTATGAATATCTCCAGGTAGCACTGTCATATAAAAACACTGCACTGAGATTAAATAAATTTCTACACTTAATGACCACTGTAATGAAGTGATATCAGATCCATGAAGAATTTCAAATATGTTGTGTTCTTGCTTATTACTGACCCTCTATCCAGCATCAAGTAACTCCTCACTTCATAACTTCCAATAACTAGTAAACATGTCTGAATTATACATTATCAGGCCTGGAACCAATGTAGTTCTTGCTAATACATATATTATTTATGAAAGAGAAAGAGTATAGTATAAAGCAGTGATATTGAAAAGATCAGTTTTGGATGATGCAGATTATAGCATATTATATTGCTGTTACAGTTGTGTAGTTGATGCCATCACTTATACCACAGCCAATGTTTATTGGGTCGCTTGATAGTGGAGGTAGCTGGGTGTCGAATCAAGCAACTCTATGACTAATCTAAATGATATTCCTCATATTTTTGGCGGTGTTAATGATTCCATACATCATCCGTAAAAGGTAGCTGATTGGTAATAGGGAAACCCATTTATGCAGAGGTAAAACACCAGGAGGGAAATAGACCTAGCTGATATGCCTTGAACAAGAACGAGCTCAGAATGAATCATCATAAAAGTGGACGCATTTCTGCAAAAGAACAAGGGATCTTTAATAATGTATATAATGAAGTTATAGATTGATGTGACTTTACCCAGCTAACATTAGCGGTATGATGAATATGCTATCATTACCATATATCTAGTTTCAATGACAATCTATGGATTTATATGAATTAATGGCCGTTTTCTTTGATTGAATGTTAAACAATACCATTCATATGCCCACCAGGATAAGCATCAGTAGGTTTTGTCGTGTCTTCCTTAAAACTGAGAGTTTTATATTCTCGTCATAATACATAATTATGGTTGACATATTTGGATAACAAAAACTGATTTAAGAATCATTTATTTCAGCCTATTGGCTTTCTATTCATGTGATTGAGTTCGTCCATACTAAGAATTAGAATGGACACTACTGACTACCATTCATGTAAAGGCAAGTCATATAAAATGAGAAGCAAATGCATATTTACGATGATATTCAATAGATGGTTGTGATTAGTTTGGTTATTTGTCCAGTAAAATAAGAGAACTTACTAATAGGAGACATGGCTGTAGTATGTATTTCTATAATAAGAAAATGCATGGTTATTATACAGTGGTATCAGCTATACGACAGTAAGACATAGGATGGTGGATGTCATGTAAAAGGGTTTATTATGCAACACAGCGTTCATATTATTCTTAGGTAATGGTGAGCTAGCTAGTTTGACTGATACATCTGACTATTCTCATACACCAGCACGTAAACATCCTCCTTTGTATTCAAGATGGAGCTGAGCATATACGTGAATACTAGGATTAAACGGCTGTATTTGAGTTTATATACTCCTAATCTAATTATACTATGCTACACCCTTTCATTTCTGAACTTCACAATGATGTTGGTCCTAAACTCCAGGATATGCTGAAGAGTCGGGATATTAAGTTGATGTTATACTCTGTTGACCTTGTCATTGGGGTATGACTAGACTATTTTTCCCCTCTGAAACCACCATTCTTTCTCAGTGAGGATGGTAGATATTAGCTAATTACTTATGTAAGTAAAATTATTTTGTAGCAGAATAATATTGATTTATAGATATGAAATATGCAAGAAATCAGTCAATCAAAGGGAAACAGGCTTGAATAGCGCTGAATGTAAGCGTATGATCCACTTGATAATGAGTTAATTATATTAAGTAATATAATATTAGATAGATACAAGCCTTGTAACCAGCCATGTATATCTTTCTAGCTAAAGTCTTTACTATATGCAGTTATTACCAATAGATTCCAAGAAGAAATCATACATGCATCAACCCTTATCTACATATGGTTTGTTTCCCTTACCTTGTATTGCTTTTATAAAATGCTATGCACTGGATCTTTAGCTCTTATGAGCTCCGCAGCCTGATGTGCCACAGAAGTATCATCCCTGAACAAAACTAGCTTATCAGATCTAAAATGATATGTATCATACACAGAATAATTCCCGGTTTGACAGATAAAAAAATGTCGCTTTCTATTCAATAAACTCTCTTACACATGTAAACCATATCTCCTAATTATACTGATTAATGTTCTATGTATCACTCTATAGTCAGATATTAGTTAGCATGAAGAAATTGTTTGATTTGTGTAAGTAGTTCTATGTCCAAATTGTTAGTGAGAGAAAAGGAAAGTCAGATCTAGTAAGGAGAGATTGGAAGGTATCTTGAAGGGTTCTGATCTATGTAGTTGTTACCCAGCGACAAAGGCAACCTTCATGCAAAAATGAGAAAGGGGAGACGTGCTTCATGTTCAATTAGGTTGCTTACCTGACAATCAAGATAGAAAGATTTCGATGTATCTGAAAGCACAAGATTACTCTCATGCCTATCTCATAAGCAAACCAAAAAAATATAAGTTTGGCCTGGTCAGTAATTAGTCACAAACATAGAAGCATACCATGCATGTGTACAGTCCATATAAGGTATTTTTAGTTTACTGGTTAATTAATGACATCGTATAGCCATAGCCTTATATCTTTACGGTTGTCTCTTATATAATATATGCTGCTCTATTTTTGTTAATAAAAGATAATTCCTCAAAAGTTTAGCCAGATTCGAAGATAGATAAATCTTTAATAGAGCTCGTATCACCCTTTCTATACTCGACTGCTTGAGCCTTCTTTCATATGCAGCCTTTCATTTTGGCATTGTTAAAGATACGTTACCCGAGTCATTCGAGTCGGTTCTATTTTTCAGAGTAATAATAATGATGGGATCATCTAAGAAGTTCTAGGATATCTCAGATAAAGAAAGGTAAAGAAAGATCACATTTAGTGAGAGGTTTTTTGCCTGGACATGTACTATATAAGCAATCTGCTTTAATATACATATCAAGACATAATTAAAAGTGAGTATCAAAAGTGAGTATGAATTGAAGGCAACAGTATCACCAATTGAACATGAAGCAAGGGTCGTGATACAGGAATTAATGAGAAGGTGGAGTACATGTACATTTTCCATCAACAATCTGTGTAATTTTGGAATGCCGAGAATTAGAATCGATTGATCATTGTGGTTAATAATACCCTTATATGTAACCAGGGATGAGAGTATGTAACTCTGAATACATACTTAAGTTGGATGGTATAAAGGATGTAAGATTATGTGCTGAATATTTTGACATGTATTTATTACATGACAGGCAATTATAGTAATGTCAAATACCAACGAAAATGTGATAGACAATCTGTCACCAGTACTGTGATTCAAGGTGCGATGTATCTATCATGATGGTTACAGTAACACGATTATCAATAACCCATAACCACCTTACTGTAAATACGCAGTCCTTTGGTTAGAATCTCTATATAACAAAGACATAAAAACTTTTTATATGTGTTGTGATCAAACTCACTACTGCTTTTGTTTATAAGAAGTCGGTGTGCATCCAGCTTGCATTCCAATATGCATATGGATAAAAACGGATATCCATAGTAAAGAGTAGATCAGAGGCAAGCTTGAAGGGAGAAGTGTGTAAAGTAACACGATATGGGCTATCTACCTTCCATGCATGAACAGATGATTCATGCACAAGTACCATAAGTGACACTGTTCATACACCCCATTCAACGGGTATTTACTCCCATATTTTCTGATCTACGCCTCCCTATATAATTAACTATAAATGGCCGCATTTGAAACCTTTCGCTTGTTTGATATTCATTTTGAATCCAAATCGTCATCTAACTCTATTTTTGATGGATTCATCTGTCATGAAAAGAGCATAAAAGAGGCTATGTTTCAGATTAATCCAAGAAAACCAAGGGCAGCCTATTTTCTGTAATTAAAAGGGTAGGATTGAAACTATATTTTACATATTTATCCTCTTTCATTCCCACTTTATTTAACTATGTCTAGTACAAATTCATCTGAAGAGAAAATTACAATAGAAGAAAGATCGATTGTGTCAGGTAAAATATGAAAGATTGGATGTATACTCAGTAGTACTGACATTATTTGATGTCTAGATCACATTCGTCGAAATGCTGGATCCTCCTTCTTAGCTTACTCCAATGTCGTCTGTGTGGTTGCTGGCACAGGTACTCTGGGACTTCCTTATGCACTTCGTCTGGGTGGGTGGATTGGATTGCTCATTCTCTTCTTATCTTGGGCTATGTCTATTGTAAGGAACATTTCAATGCAGATCATATTCTGTGTACTCATTCCTACTTTCACTCTTATATTAGTATACTGGCATTCTTATTATCCGATGCTTGTACGCAAGTAAACAGAAAGAAAGATTGTCTACCTATAGAGAGATTGCAACCGCTTGTTTTGGCAAGATCGGAGGTGGTATCACTTTCTTCTTCAATGCTTGGATACTGCTGGGAGCACCTATCTTGTACATGGTTCTATCAGGATCGAATATCAATTTCTTATGTAAAGAAACTTCAGCCAGTTCTTTCGGTTCTGTCAATTGGACAATTGTATCATGTGCCATCGTTGCTCTGCCTTTCATACTAGTGAAATCGATGAAAGAAGTGGCCTGGATGAGTGCCATGGGTGCCCTCGCAACACTTATTGTTGTCTTTATTGTGATGATTGTTGCAGGGATAGACAAGAGCAACACCGTACCGCACCACGATGCTGTGATATGGCACCAATTCCCCATTGCTCTGAGTACAATTGCTTTCAGCTTTGGTGGTAATGTAGTATACCCCCATGTCGAGGCATCAATGAAAAAGCCGAATGACTGGGCGAAGGTTGTTGCTGCGGGCTTAAGTACCTGTGCGGTGTTGTACTTTCTTTCTGCTATACCTGGGTACTACGTATACGGCACTGATGTATTATCACCCGTATACAACTCTCTTCCCAATGGTATACCAAAGACCATTGCTATTGTGGTCATGACTTTCCATGTTCTCACCGCCGCCCCCATTCTTGTGACCTCGTTTGCCCTGGACGTTGAACAAATGCTCAACATAACTGTTGAGAAGTTTGGAAAAGTGAAGGAATTTCTGCTGCGTGCTATGATCAGAATGGCCATTATGGTTTTTGTGGGCTTTGTGGGTTCGGTAGTCCCACACTTTGATGATCTGATGGCACTCATAGGTGCATTTGCCAATTGTGTTCTGATCTTCATTTTTCCTATAGTATTTTATTATAGGTTAACTGGATTTCGGAACAAATCAATTGGCATGCACTTATGGTGCTTTCTTACTGTTCTCATGGGACTCATTGGGTTGATATTCGGGACCATAGAAGCTATTAAAGCACTGGTCCGTGATTTTCAATGAGGACCATTATACCCATTTGTAATAAGAGATCGAATAATAAATAATAAAAACTACCTGTATTCACTCTTTTTATTGTACATATACGGACTTCTCACTGATACCCAATGAACCCTTTCCCAGCCTATTAGATTGCCTAGTTTGGGTGATCTTAAATAACATATCTGGTGTATGACAAATGTGATGCGAATCCAATTATATTTTCCATTAAGTAATAAATAGAGCACAAATAGCTCAATGTACAACTACTTTTAATATTTAAAAGTATCGAAAAGAGAATCACGAATATAATAAATTGTACCTCTTTTATGAATGATTCCCTTCTTATTTCTGTTCCTATTCCATACTGCAGTGGCTCAATATTCAAATAGGTCTACTTATCCAAGTAATAGGCATAAAATCTCTATATATTCATATATTGACCCTCTCTTTCTCTCTCTCTCTCTAATTCTACTACTTAGCCTGTGCCTATCTCAAGCAAGGCATCTATTGTGTGGGTCCATTCAACTATGACGAAAGCCAGTTCATATCTGTCACTATGAAATCAACTGAATCTGATACTGGCATTGGAATGGGGTTTACATGGACCGAGAGAACTCCTTTTGGCCTAGAGAGTAATCTAGATTATCGATGGGCGAGTCAATCAAGTATCTCAGCAGACAGAACTAAATGGATTATTCATGGAGGACAAACGACAATTTTGAATCAGATATCACATCCATTTGTAATTTATGATGGCACCACTGATAGATGGACTAGTCTAACAGACTACAAACAGAACTTAACAGATTATCATGTTATGTAAAGTAATAAGTAGAAGTAGATAAGGCTGGATGATTCATTCTTTTGCATTTTATATTAGTAATAGCGGTGCTGTATCCTATGTCAAATCACTGGAAAGATTCATATTCTATGGTGGAAGGCCCAAGTAGGTTCATCCATAGGGCATGTGTTTACTTATTCCTTATCCCATACTAGTTCTCAATCTACAGATAACACTACAAATCCCATTCTTGGTCATGGATTCACTCAACTAACTGCTTATGATACCAAAACACAAGTAATAACCAAATCCGCCTAACATGTATCCACACATCTAACTTTGCCTTTAGAAATGGGAGAACAGTGTCAATCATACACATGAGACATTATATACCTATGAAATGAATTCAGTTTATGTGGAACATCAAGACAGATTATACTTTATAGGTGGAAAGACAGAGGATTTGAATGGAACAGTGCATGATCATCCATACCAAGTACAGACTGTACAGTTTCCAGATGTGCTGTGGAGTACCATGAACTGTACAGGAGACTTGCCTTCTCCAAACAATTTCACTACTTCCACATTATGTAAGTTCAAGTACCCATCATAATACCCTACACCTCCTATTCACTGGCCATTCTTAGTGTCAAATAACCAGTTCGTGTTACATTGTGGAGAGTTTGCCCTCGAAACAGGTAAAATACTATATAACCACACTTTAAGTAAGCAATCACTTCAACTTCTGTTGTTGTGTACCAGATATTTGTTTCTTACTGGATTTGGAATCTATGCACTGGACAAGACTGAATTTAACGATCTCCAGCTTTCCACGAAGACACTCAGGTAACGTCAGTAAGACCCATAATATAGCAAATTTCTTACTCACATCATCTATTAGCTATACTCGTAGACAGTTACGTTCTACTCTTCTCTCTCCTTCACCGAGCTCCTCTTATTCTAAATGCTACTGATCCATACAATGTCCACATAATAGAAGGATTCTTGGTTCAGGGAAATGAACCAATAGAAACAAAGAAATCAATCGGTGTTATTATCATTATCTGTTTACTTGTAAGCTAAAACAGGCTATTTTCCCTTCTTTGAATATGCTTGCTTATGACTGTCATTTATATTAGGCTGTTCTAACAGTGGTAGGTGCTTGTTATTGTCTGATGAAACCACACACCCATTTCCATTTCCATCATGGCACACACGGCCATGAAGCGCATGAAGGCCATGAAGGCCATACTACCCATGGTATCTACAGTATCCACGGTATCCGCGGTATTCATATTCTACACGGAACACATGGAACACATGAAGCACAAGGAGCCCCTAGACCCCAGGAAGTACAAGAGCATCGTGCTGACCCTGATAACAGTTCATTAAAGACACTGGTGAATGCTTAATCTATTTAGCCGATTGGTTTTTAATAAAAAAAATTATTTGTATTTTAATAGTCACATAGGACTGGTTCTTGTTAAGCATAAATAGCCCCTGTTCTCGAGTGTTTTTGTTCTTTTCTTTAATCACGCATCTGCCTTAGATCCTTTGTCAAAGGAGGAAGATGAAGCCTCGGCTTTGTTTTACCTTCTTAAAAGCATATTTGTGCTTTCAGTTGACAAAGCTTGAGTCATACAGATACCAGATTGCTTATACCTCCACTCATGATCCAAATACGTATTCTTGAGTCTTTCTTTCGGGAAAGATGGTATTAAAGAGTATATTGGATGCACTTGGGGACAATCATTATATTGATAATTAGGATAAAGAAAATGAAAAAAAAAGCTCTTTATTAATAATAGTAAAGATCAGATGTTGAGAATGCTTGAGAAGAAACATCAATGTGCGGGAATTCCTCTACTGCACTCAACCTGGTCACTTTATGTGTGGGTTTCTTGTATGTCACTTTGTTCTTCCAAAAGTAGACTTTGCCTACTTCCTCTTTGAACTTGGATCCTTCAATTGATCCATAGATGACTGCTCCTATTAATGTATGTGGCTTACAATGACAATGTAGGAGACGAAAGATGAGTTTATCGGTTGTATCTAATTTCACATTGATCAGCGATTTCCTGTCTTCAAGTAGTTTAACGTCAATGGGACCTCCCTTCAGATGATCATTTGGTTTCCATTCAGATGGCAGAATTTCTATCATGGATGTATCACTGTTTGGGAGCGCATAAAGGAAGAAGTCAAGGTGACCAGTATCTATTGAGTGGATATTGTTTTTTGAACCTGTCAGCAGGGGTTCATTGCATGCACCACACCGAATTATACTCTGCTCGGGTGGGTCTACTGGTTGAACCTTGAAGATATCGTATTGGGTATGTTCACTCTTGACAGTGGTGGATTCGGATGTCAGTGATGATTCTTCTTGAGTGTTCTCACCTGTTACACATGGAAAAATGATATCGGTAGGCAGATAATCATTCCTTGGTGACTGTGACAATAAAGGTTCCTCTTTCAATGTAGTCTCTGCTGTCGATGTAGTCTCTGCATTTTTAACTGTTGTCTCTGCTGTCAATGTGGTCTCTGTTTTCACTGTCACTTCATCCTCTGCTTTCACTATTGCTTCATCATCATCCTCTACATCATGTATGACGACCTCTTCCAATATTCCATTCTTTTCACACGCAACCCTGCTAAATTCTTCCAGACTTCGCATGGCATCATTGAAATTAGAGAAATCATTTCTTATTCTCTTCTGTATCCATTTCGATAACCCTCTCATATTCTCTGGTCTGTTGAACCTGTCTTCCAACAGAATGATCGCTCCCCAATCCTACTTTATGAATTAAACATATGCATATTGTATTTCATTCTTATTTACTTACATTTCTGTGACGAATACATCGACCCAATGCTTGATTGATAGCTATATGTCATGTTATATCAGTCACAGCTCACAGTATATATATTTATATTTATCTTACCTTTGTATGCTTGTGCACTATACCATTCACCTCCCGATAACACTTGCTCGTGTTTACTCTTTCTGAGGTCATTATAAGACTTCTTTGACTGGACTTGGATATCTTGACTACATGTATATTAGATAACCTCTATTTCAAATAATGAACCACTTACATTGCAGGGAATGGAATACCTATAGCAATCACTGCTCGACAGTAGTTGTCACTGAAATCAATACCTTCACTTACTTTACCCCTATAGACCTAGTTATCATGAGTCAATGAATAAACACGAACAGAGTACATTCATTCTTACTGCAAAGAACAAACACCCATTCTTCTTTGTATTGTAATTGGCCGTGTATCCATCGATTTCCGAATAGAAATTCTTCAATGTCTTGTCAAACACCTTCTTATCGGATACCTTGGATTCTATGATATAACTTGCGTGAGAGCCCATCCTATTTTATTATTTGTATGAACCCACTTTACCTGTATAAATAGTCTTGGCAGCATTCATCCGCTTATATAAACCTGTTTCTTTCCACCTCTTGATTAGTTTTTCCATTAATGCATAAGAAGACATAAAGCAGAGTACACCAAATGGGACAGTTTGTATGATACGAAGAATAGCTAGGTTAGAATAAAGGATGAGTGTATATTACATCCATTTATTCAATGATCGCTTACATTCTCCAACTTCATCCTGGTATTGATACTTATCTACTTGTGTATATGTGCCTAGCAGGTTACCATTGTTGGGACCTTTAGGCACGACTGCTGCCCATACTTGGGAAGGACCAATGACATGGTTGGCTTCCAATTGACGAGGGCTAATAATAATAGATGAGTTGGATGTGAGCATAAGTGAGAGAGAGAGAGAGAGAAGATAAAGCTTACAAGTCTGTTTCTAATTCAGATGAGAAAGTATCCAGCTACGCCAAAATAAAGTTAATAAGGAGAAAGTATTCAATAGATAATCATAATTTACGGGTGACAAAGTACCACTGGTAAGAATAACAGATCGCGTATCATTCGTGAGTTCTTGAAATATGATTCCAGGATTCATACACCAGAACCCGAGCTTCAGAGTCCATATCAACTCCTTTTCCTTGTGCCTCTTGTTTTCCTTCCGATCTTTTTTGTTGATCAGAACCATTTTATAATCGTTGTAATACTGTTTATCTTCTCTGAACAAGTATCCAAGTATCATAATTATCCCTGTTTGTTCATGATGAGTGATACGATAAGGGAGAATGATCTAGTATTACCTTGGAGGGCAGTCAAGGAAGCATTGGTGAGATATTTAATACGAGGTCCTCTCTCCTGACTTGAATCTGGTTGCTGTATTTGTCCTTCTTCAAGCTCCACATCATCTGTTGACTTCTTTTCTGCTTCTTTTCTCATGGTTTCAGCATGACTCTGTACTTCAATGAATGCAGGGATGATGATCTCAGTGAAAAAAAAAGGTGTAATATCTAATGACACCAGTAATTGAATAATCTCATATCCAGACCATCTAACAGAGATAATACAGAGTGTCAAATCAATGATTATTCCTTCCTTGATATGTTGTCCTTACAAGTTCAAATGTTGATCGAATTCCCTGATCGTGAATTTCTGTTTACTTGTCATCCATGTATGAAACTTCCTAATGAACTATGTAAAGAGATTAGTAAACTTATGGAGATAAACATAACACAAATACTTACATCTCCTATCTGGTTATGTGAAGTGGGTAAGATATCACTATGACTCAGGATATCACATTGAATGGCAATAGAATTCAGTGCCAACTCATTTATTTCAAAGGACCCAGCTGATCTTGAGGCATCTTCAATGTTGTGGGCTTATATTATCTGTTAATACTAGAGAATAATATATCCATTATTTGTGCGGTTACCTTCATCGAGTATAATAATACTGTCTTTTAACTTGATATCCAGTATTTTCCTGATTACTTCAGAATGAGTGAGTACACAGTGTTGTTCTAGATCTTATGTGAAATTTTACCTGGATCAAGTATATAGTTATATGGACAGAAGACGACTTCAGCCTGATCATATAGTTTCCTAGATGCATAATACGGGCATCCACTCACCCTATTTCCTAATTTTACCAGATCTTCAATATCCCATACTTTATGTTCATTATGCAAGCTTGGATGTGCCATTAATTTGCGTGTTTTATGGGCGTAGTAGCAAGAGTTGGTGTCTAATAGATTCTTACTGTAACAAAAAAGAATTAAGATAAATGCATGCCTTGTTAATCAACAACTTGATATTACCAATCTTCCGCCTTGTCTGCTGATTTCTTGACTTTGGGATGAACTATAGGCACAAAAAAAATGGGAATGAATAACATGCATGTTAAACCCCTTTCCTTCCACTTTACTGCAGAGCTGTTCTCTACTGCCTAACACTGTCATTCCTATAAATAATCAGGTAAACACATATTCTATTTATCTTCCATTCACTCTCATTTACTTGGTCTATAAGGCGTCTTCTTCTTTAACTCTGATACCAATTGAGTGAGTTGTTTGTGTCTATCAATAGAATTACAAATCATATCAGGTTATGTGTCATCTCTATCCATGCTCGCATCATTTACGTTCTGCTGCCTACAAATATACGAGGTAGTGTGGCGGGTGGTGGTTCGATTGGAATCTTAATTTCATCAAGTGTGTCTTTTTCTGGCTGAAAGTACTTGGATGATGTTTGGAAATCATCATCTTCTTCCACAGTGATCTTCACAACAGGTTTTGTTGCAACATTCTTTGCCATCTTCTCTCGCTGTTCCTCTGCCTCTTTCTCTCTCCACCCTATAGACTACTATTAGTGGCTCTACTTCCTCTTTATCTTCTAAATGTCATCTATACCCAAGACAGAGCATAATAGTGCCAGTGATTTTCCTGTGCCTGTCGGGCTCTCCAACAAAGCATTTTCCGAGTGTTTTAGTGAGTCTATAATCTAGAATGAAGAGTCAATAATGTATGAAGCTTTCATTCTAGTGCTCTTTTTATTTTACCTTGTTCATCATTTGTACTTGTGCTTGATCTAATAGATATCAGATTAGTATATCAAGAGACCCCTTCTTTTTATATGATTCATTATTATTACATGGAGGATATGGAAACTTGATACGCACTGACTGCATTGTTATTGCGATGGGCTTCTTGACGGGTTGATCCTCTACAGTCTCGTTGACTGTCCAGTCAGGTAATGAGGAGTCTACTAACTTTGCTTTCTTCTTGGCTGACTGTACATGGTTCAGTGTTCGTTTTATGCTCATTTCCCAAAATAAAAGTAACAGGAAGGGGAGGCGAGGTTAAAAAATCTATCACATAGACACAGCAATGACCCTCGCACTATTTGCACACCTCTTCACCGTCACATCCATTATGCATCAGTTACCTGTGTAAGACATCCCCCTGATTGATGATTGATATAGTATGAATGTTTGCCTGTATTTACTACCCTGTAGTTCATTCTCTCAAGTAATAATACTCATGACAGGATGCATACTCTGAAAGAACTATTTTCCCTTGATTGTCGATCCAATGATGGCAGCTGTGACTTCTACCCACAGTATAAATTGACTGTGTACCACGTATTCTATCTCACCTCCATTTCCCACTCTTTTCTCTTTATTATCTTATACATTAATAATAAAGAATGATTTACTCACTCTATATTATCAACAAAGCAGGTGGACTTGTCTATCAGCGAGACTTCACCAATCACTTGGAGAAGCTATCCAGTAATGAATATTTAGTATTAGCAGGTACATTCCATGGGTAAAGTAAACAGTGATAGTAATGAGGAATAAACACTAAGACTCCATGTGATTACTGTCTTTACTCATCTCTATGTTAAAGTGTCCATGCTATTGCCTCCAAGATATCCCCACTACATAACTCATCTGGTATCGAAATGCTAGAAGCCGAGAACTTCAAGCTCTATTGCCAGCAAACACTGACAGGTACAGACAGTGGATGGCTCTTACTGTTACGTACTAAAATACAATTACAGGTACCAAGTTCTTATTGATCACAGGCACTCAACAGGGAAATGTGGATAGTTACATGAAGAGAATATACGATGTCTACAGTGATTTCGTCATGAAGAATCCATTTCATACACCAGAAATGCCTATTCGAAGTGAACAGTTTGATCAATCCTTATTGAAATTCATGAGTACAGCCTAATTTCCTTTTTGGGATCACTCACTGGAATGTGTTGTTATGGTTATATTTATTCCCACTTCCTTCCCACTTCTCACCCCCACCAACCACTTCTTATATATTATTATTATTATTGAATAAATATGTTGGTACTATGGTTACTCCCACTTTTTGTTTCCGTTGAATGTACTAAATATGTATACCCTGCTATTGCCACTGCCACCTTCACTGGACCCTCTATTGTCGGGTCATTTAACTTCTACCAAGATATAGAAGGCCATGTTCGTATCACAGGTGCAATCCATACGGGACTGGAACAAGACATAGACTATAAATTCAGATTCCATCATGGCACCTGTAGTGATATGGGACCAGTCAAACTGATCCATCCATTGAACTCCATGAATGTCTATGGAGTAGGCACTCCACCCATACAGGAAATCATAGAAGGCATCCAATTGACAGGCCATGATGGGATTATTGGGTTTCCATGGGTACTTATGAACAATGACCGTGATCTAGCTTGTGTCATTATCAAAGGTCAACAACAGTAATAAAAACATCAAAAAAAAAGTTTATTTTTCTCTTCAAATGGAGTGGGGATTGGAGTTGAAGGGAGACCAAATACCACGCACACTTTCAGTGGTAGAAATTACAGGTCGTTTTGTTAAGTTCTTTATCTTGGATCCACTGGAATCCCTTAATAATTCTACTTTGGTATTGATTTGATTAGGTGTCAAATTACGAGTACAGATAACTTTGTCACGACCATTTACTATAATAAAGAGGGTGAGTGAGTTGTACTGGGGAATAGAAAAGGAATAGTTACAGTAATAGCCTCTGATGACAGGATGATGGGCTGGTCTGGGTTGTACGACTATTTCAATTTGTGGATTCTCTTTAGCGAATGTCACCAAGTCTTTCTTGATGTAATCACTAATGAACATAATGTGTCACTATGTATTGTGTGTGTGTATGTGTGTGTATGTGTATTAAGTCACTTACATCATGCCTTTGTTGCTTCCCCATTTCTCACAGTAATTGAATACCATCTTTCTACATTGGAGTACAAATGCCCCTGTTCCATTATTGGCATGAGGGACTATTTTATTGACAATAGACATTGTAGGAATAAATAACAAGGGAAAAAGAAGGGGGAATGGGGAGAAATAAAAGGGAATGGGGGTTTGGTAGGGGTAAAGATTGAAGGACCGTTTTATAAGCCACTTTCCCTGGATGATTCCTTAGTTTGAATTCTATTTGTGTACATTCATGCATGAATTTCTATACTTCCTTATGACTTGGTTATTTAATACTTACTCATTTGTTGGAGATATCAATGTATTGTATAAACAGAGAGCACAATGCCAACTAGTGTTAATACTCTATTCATTGCTCTATCTGTTCTGTCACAAGGAAAGTGGATAGGCATTGACTGTGACTTCTGTGACTGTGTTATTGGCCGAAGTGTGGTTCAATCATTAAAAAATAAAAAAAAAATATTTCATCTTGTCTTTTTTTTATTATCTCTGTCCTCTCTTTATTCTGTTTATATTCATGTGAGTGTAGAATCAATGATGCCTGTTTACACTGTTCTTAATACTCTTCTATTAGGTCTCGTATTATAGTCAAGAACTTACCCAAGTTATTAACAGAGGAAAAGTTTAGAGAACATTTCTCGAAAAAAGGAGAAGTGACCGATGCCAAGTTAATGAAAACAAGGTAACCAGGGCAGCCTTGATGATTATCTAGTATTGAAGCTAATTGAGTTTATAGTTGGGGAACTTCCCGTCGATTTGGATTTATTGGATACAAAACGGAAGAAGCAGCCAATGCAGCTATTGATTACTTCAATAACACATACATCAACACATCACGCATTGTAGTAGAAAAGGCCATTGCCTATAAATCAGAAGACTTGCCTCGAGCATGGAGTAAATATTCAGAAGGATCATCTGCATTCCAACGCATCAAAGGACCCAGTGGTGAATTCACAGTTGAAGTGAGTCAGGATGATCATCGAAAGGAAAGAGAAGCGTTCTTAAATGAGTTGAATGCAGATAAACAAGATCCCAAGTTAAAAGAGTATTTGGATGTGATGACTGCTAGATCAAAGAGCAAAACATGGGCAAATGACGAATCTCAGTTGAAAGAAGAGGAAACAGTGAAGGTGGATTATGTGGGTTCAGATGATGAACTGTATGATGATTTGCCACCTAAGAATAAAGAATCAGCAAAAGATGAAATAGAAGAGAAAGATGAAGACACAACCATGGACACAGAAACCAAAATAGACACCATCAAAGATACAGCAGCAGAAGAAACCACAAATGATACAGATATGAATGTAAACACAATGGAAGATTTACATAGAGACACCAAAGACACCAGACAACTCATAGAAGATACCGGTCGACTGTTTATACGTAACTTACCTTATGCCTGTACGGAAGAAGACCTCAGATCATTATTCGGTCAATACGGTACACTCAGTGAAGTTCATATGCCAATTGCAAAAGATACCAAAAAATCAAAAGGGTATGCATACATACTCTATTTACTCCCAGATGATGCCATCAAGGCCTTTGAAGCATTGGACATGAAGCCATTCCAAGGTAGATTACTGCATGTACTACCTGCACAGGAGAAACCAGCTAGTAAAGAAGAAGAGATCCTCGGTCTAAATGGAACTAAATTAAGTAGCGTCAAGAAAGAGAAAGAGAAGAAGAGGAGAAATATGGCAGGACAAGATTTCAATTGGAATTCATTGTATATGAGTGTAAGGCTTCAATTATCTATGTCTTCTTTCTTATTGTAGAGGCTGATTCTTTTCATTTATAGGCAGATGCTATTGCTGAATCTATTGCTGATCGTTTAGGTGTCTCTAAATCCGAAGTATTGAATCCAGATGCCAATAACATGGCTGTTCGATTAGCATTAGCAGAAACCCAGATTGTGACTGAGACCAAGGAATTCTTCGAGAAGCATGGAATCGTATTAGACAGTTTCGGTAAGAAGGATAGAAGTGATACTGTCATCTTGGTCAAAAACATCCCTTATGGAACCACTGAAGATGATCTGCGTGAACTGTTTGGTAAATACGGTGAACTCGGCCGTATCCTTGTCCCACCTGCTAAGACAATGGGTGTAGTCGAATTCCTGGAACCAAGTGAAGCTAGAAATGCATTCAAATCACTTGCCTACAGGAGATACAAAGATTCATTGATTTATCTCGAGAAAGCACCCAATGGTTTATTCAGAGACAGGTATCAGGTGAATGAAGAAGACAAGAAGAACAAGAAGGAAGAGAAGGTGAAGGCGGAGGATCTGTTGGTGCCTGAGTCCACTGAAGATGTGACTTCTTTGTTTGTGAAGAACTTGAGTTTCGGTACAACAATCGAGTCATTAAGAAATGCATTCAAGGGTATAACTGGCTATCGCTCTTCTCGTATCAATGTGAAATCAGATCCCAAGAACCCAGGAAAGACACTGAGTATGGGTTATGGGTTTATTGAATTCAATTCGAAGGACAATGCCGAAAAGGCATTGAAGGCCATGCAGGTAAGACAGGATCATGATTAGGTGTTGTTGTGTCTAATGCACAATATAAATAGGGTTATATGTTGGATGGACATGCATTAGAGTTAAAGATGTCTAATCGCAAACACGAGACCGCGACTCAGTCACGTGTACCTGATACCACAAAGTTGGTGGTTCGCAACGTGCCATTTGAAGCAACAGATAAGGATTTACGTGAACTCTTTGGGTAAGTGTATTTTGTATATACATGTTCGTACTTCAGTGACTAATTCCCTCAATAGTACTTATGGCCAGCTGAAGTCACTTCGTATGCCCAAGAAGTTCAATGGAGGTCATCGTGGTTTTGCATTCATCGACTTCGTGACCAAACAAGAAGCTAAGAATGTGTATGAACAGATGAGCAATATTCACTTGTATGGCCGTCATTTAGTACTGGAATGGGCAGAAGATGAAGAAGGAGTAGACGCCCTGCGAGAGAAGACAGGCAAACACTTTGTAAAGGACGATGGACGTGTAAATAAGAAGCAGAGAGTGAACTTGGATGAGGATGAAGACATGTTAGAATAGAATTGACAGATGGAGATTGAATAAATAAGAGAGATTATGTCCATTTATGTCATCAATTGTCCATTTCTATGGAGTCAACTGTCTTTTATTCTAAAATGGAGTTTTAAATCAACACGTTTTTCCATATCATTACAGTGATTGCAACCATGTCAATTACCATGGTAATCTAGTCCCAATTAGTCCATTTTTCGAGGTGTATGGACTCCATATTCAATTAGTATAGGACCAATATCTATTTATATCAAAAGCGGAAATCTATGATCCGTGCAATGATGGTAACAACCATTCTGATATTATAGAGTAACTGAGTTCATTCGGACTCACCTTGGTTTGTGTCCCAATCCTTATATTTAATTAACAAATTTTTAATTTTTCATCGCCTTTTTATCCCTTTGTTTATCCCTTTTTCCCCACTTATTTTACTTATTATTTTTCATCTTCCCCCCCTCATAATAATCAATAATAAGCTGGGTGTGACTTGGTATAAATAAAAAAATGAAGTCAAGTGCCAAATTAATAGGCAATCTGGTGCATAGAGTGGCCAGCCGAGTGAGTCTTTTGTTTATTGTTCTTTCATCAAATCTGATGCTGATCTCTCTTTTCATTTTCCTTAGTTACCATATAAAAGTGGAAGGACAATAGAATCAGTAGAGAAGGACCCTATTGTGAGACAGACAGGTATTACCAACATTTGAATCTTCTGATCACTTCTCATTGACTCTCTTATCATTCTAGTGGCAGCTATTATCGAAGTATCCAAATACAAACTAGGGATTGTGGCTAACACATTGGGATATGTACTCGAGAGTGTTTCCAAGGTAACCCTCCATTGATCACCATAGATACAAATTGAATTAACATTTAAATAGACACATCAAATCTATGAGAGAAATGTTCCTGTTGAGATCATGCAATCCAAACTATTCGTGCTTCGATTGCTCTCTAATTGTATGCAATCTCATCGACAGCACTGTAAAGAACAAGAGAAGATGAATAATGTAGATATACCCATTACAGAATTAAATTTAGAACTGCCTGCTCTGGACGCAGCCTTAGTGTCATTTACACTCGTATTAATGAGTCGATACATCACCCAATATCATCTGATTGAAGAACACAATTCAGATGTGGCAAATTCTCAACGTATCTATGATTTCAATGAAGAAGATACCGGCTACACTTATGAGGAGATCAAATTGAGTTTGATCTCTGATATCTATAAACAATCATCAAATATCATATACTATGTCAGTTCAACTAATTGGGATTCTTGTTATTCCAAGATAAAGAATGCTGTACTCTATCTGGACTCTTCTACTTCTATTGATGATATTCCCCCTGAAATCAGAATGTTGGAAGGCAGCAGTCTCAACAGAGCACGGCTCATCACCATCTTCCGTGGTAAGATCACTCAAACTGAACTGTTATCATTCAGATACCTAATATTCTTCTTTTCTCTATAGAACTCACCCCTTATTACAAAAGAATGGGTGAACGAGCACAGATACTGTACGCTAAAATGTTACGCAAAGCAATATGGAAGTGGATAGAGACCTATCCATCTGAATTCACCGAAGTCAGTCTCAGTTCAACACAACTGATTACGGGATCAGAAGCATTGTTTGATGCATGCAATTCTTCAGCTGACAATTCACGTAAGCGAGCTGTTTTGTGGCCACTCCAGACACTTTTATTGATCTTGACACCCGATAACCTCGTTCAGGTCTCGTCCTCTTCCCCCAGTCTCTCCAATCGACGCAGCAACTTCCTTGTATTACTGAAGAAATCACTAAAGACTACCCGTACTACTGACATCTCAACTGTCTGCTATGTTGATCTCTGTAAGGCAGCTACTTATGTTCCACCTGATGATCGATCCCTGTTGCGTTCAATTGCAGTAGAAGTAGGACATGACCTGAAACAGAAAATATGGGATTTATCAAAAGCTCCGACTCCAGAATCCACATTAGTGATGTTAGGATACACTGTGGATCATGAATGCCTGATCACAGACTTCATCATCACTCAGCTCCATCTTCATCCACACGAAACATTGGCCGAACTCATACCTCCTGCCATTGAGGAGAATGTGCCTATCTTGTTCAAATTGTCGTTCATTAAGGCAGTCTTGGCTATTATCACAGAAGAGACGCCCTTATCTTGGAATCCTACTGCAGACACCATGTATGACCAAATAGGTGGACTACTCCGAAAACTCTTTTTACAGACTATTCGTATGGACATGATACCCAGAAAGAATAAAGCATTCAGAAAAGACATGAATAACACAGCTACCACCAATCACAGTAGTCGAGTCGAATTACTCGTTCATATGCTTCAACTGTTTGCGCTTAATCCGTCATTGGCCTTATTAGGATCAGATGATGACAGATTGGAACAGAATTGTGCATTCATGACTGGTCTCGCTAGTCTGTTTCAACACCCGGTGTATATTATACGCCATAATGCACAGGAGTTGTTATTAAAAATGACAGAAGATACCTATATCGCTCAATATGGAACCCATCTCATGCCTAGTTTCTGGAAAGTGTCATCTCAAATGATTTATACTCTTGCTCGCCAGATATTAGAGAACAAGAATAACGAGGATAATATCCGAGCTGTATTGGCATTGATCATCAAACTCTTAACTGCCCGAAACACTTTCCTCAAATCAAAAGTTGTATGTGTTGATCTTCTATTGAGTTAAACATTCCTGTTGAACTAACCTTATTTTTCTATTGTATTTTCTTTAGGTTATGGTCAATGAAGGTTCTCATATTCGTGAACGTGTTCAAGCATGTATTGCTCTTGAAGTATCCTTGCTTGTCTGTCTCTGCTACGTCAACAAAGACATCAGCGATGACGCACTCAAATGTATTGATTTATTATGCACAGAAGCCCAGATAGCTGATGTAGATGAAAATGGGGAGGTGAATTCGTTTGCATTCCACAACAACCTTCCTGTCTACCACGAACTTGCTTCAGAAAACTCACCTTTCCTTGGTCGTAAAGCACAACAGAAACGTATCCGTAAATACCTTCGCCGTCTTCCTTATCATTCTATCGGCAACATGACAGCATGGGAAGAAGCTTGGCGTCGATGGAAACAACTCAATATGACTATCGCCCGACTATCTGAAGAGTATGTGGATGATTTTCCTAATGATGGACACTTGCAAATCCAATCTGGGTCCAGTATCACAGTCGCCAGTACGAATTCATCTACATCACCACCTGTGAAGAAATCGATGTTGACAGGTCGCACCGAGAAAGTGAGAACAACCATCATCAAAGCTCCTCGCAGTCTCGAATCATTTGAAGAAGTAGCTGCTGAATGGCAAAACTATACTGGGTTCCTCGCTGCTTTGGGTGGTTGTTGTTTAGTCGAGTCCAATATAGATAATTTTGATATTGAGAGTAAGATCAGTTGGACTTCCGCTGATTCTCGTCGAATCTCAACAACGAACGAACCTACAGCTTTAGTGAATAAGTTTGTAAAAGAAATGATTGATATGCTTGTTTCTGATAATGTTTATATTCGTGAGGGAATGAAAGATACATTGGGTAGTGACCTCTCACCTGCACTTTACTCGATCCTGTTCCAGCATCTGGAGATGTACATGGCTCGGTGTTTTGATGTCCATGGTGAAGCTATTCGAAATCCAGCCAATAAACTATTTGTGGAACAAACGGTGCTTGTCCTGAGACTCATCCTCGATCGTCTGGTTGAACCAGGAAGTTGTTTATTGAATATCGATTTCAGTACACTTATCGGACAGTTCGCTAATTATCTTCATCGATTACCAGTGACCTATATCACTTTACGTATCAAAGTCAAGATGTGTTTGTTGATCAAGACCGTCATGAGTAAGAAAGATCATATTGTGATAAGAGATGAGATGAGGTTAAGGAACCGACTGATGGATACGATCATGGAATGGACCAGTGATTTTGCAATGGTAAGAAAACAACATAGTAATGAATGAATAAGACTCACTTATACATAATATATAGAAAAAGAAGATACTGGAGACAGGTCAACATATGGACCGCCTTCAGAAAGAACTCGATCAAGCTTGTTTGAAGGCCATCGTCAGTTTACTCCAACAACTGCCACTTCAACCCCTTGAACCAGTCAGACCCAGTGAGATTTCCTTAGTGAAGAGCCAATTGTTTCTCAAATACTTCAACTTCTTCCGTAAATTGCTTGATAAATACAAGCAGTCCGAGAAGGATCTGAAGAACATGAACGGATTCCAACTGAGTTCATCATCGCGATCATTCGTGTCTCTCCAAAATGAAATCTATCAAGATTGGGCTCAGATGAAAGAGTTGACTATTATGGCTATGTCACATCTGCTAAGTGCTAATGTGGATGCGGGGCTCAAGTATTCATTGTCCATGGGATATGATGAAGATCAGGAAACAAGAACAGCGTTCATGCAGGTACTGACGAATATCTTGCACCAGGGTGCAGAATTCGAAACATTAGCAGAAAATGTAATGATTGACAGATACGAAAAACTCATTGATGTACGTAAAATTTGAAAAGAATCAATGAATGAACACAAATATAAACATTTTGTTTTATAGATGTTGGTAGAGGCAGATATGGCTATTGTTATGTCTCTGTGTGAAGTATGTCCTTCGGCCGACACGATTGGGCTGGCTGAAGTCTTATTGACTGCTTTTGATTCTCGATGTAAAGTAGATGTTCTTCTAAAGGCGGTTGTACAGCGAGAAGTTTCATTGACAGGTAAGCAGAATTATATTTATATCGAAGAATGAAGGGAACAAATAAGATTGATTGACGCTCTTACAATTAGAACAAGAGACCACCTTATTTAGAGGAACGACCATTGCTACTCGTATTCTATCCATATTTGCTAAACTATCCTGTCTTGATTATATTCGTCTTACGTTACAACCTGCGCTGGAAGAGATTAATGCATTACCCAATGATCAATTGACCTGGGAACTGGATCCACAAAAATTAGAAAACGGTGGGGATCTGATGAAAAATAAAGAGAATGTGATACGGGCAACTGAAATTCTATTAAAAGCCATTTGTTCTTCAGTCGAGTCAGCTCCGAGGTAACACTATTTGATAGAAAGAGTGAGAGATTTGCTAATTCTTTAATATAAACAGAGTGTTCCGTGAAGAACTTCATCTGATCAGAGAGGCGGTAGATGCCCGGTTCCCAGAAGCCAAATCAACTGCAGTTGGTGGATTTGTGTTCTTGCGACTCTTTGGACCTGCTATTTTAACACCGGAGAATGCGGGATTTTCAAAACAAACAATCCCTCGTCCCAACACTCGAAAACTGATTCTTCAAGCGACTCGAGTGATGCAAAATCTGGCGAATAATGTATTGTTTGGGTCAAAAGAGACCCACATGATCCTCTTAAATGATTTTCTGACCATGAATATCTACCGTGTAACTAATTTCTTAAGGAATATTTCTACCGTACCTGAGGAGACACCGAAAGAGGAAGTGGGCACAGTCAGCATGGATCAGTCAAGCTATGTTAGTCTTCATAAGTATTTGTCTGATAACCTGGAACGTATGTCAAGAGATCTGACCGGCAGAAAAGGTAAAGAGCAGGGTACAGAAGCTGTCATGGTCAGAAAAAGAACATTAGAAAAACTCTCAACCTTGCTGGCCCAGTTAGGAAGACCATCTGAAATGAGTCAATCTGAGTTTTCCTATAAGAGTTATTCATCTGTGTTTGGAAGTCAATACTATAGTGACTTTATGCGTAGAAATAGTCACCGTGATTTCTCTCATATCAGTTCAAAGAATCTATTCTATATGGGAGGTAACTCAAAAGAGGGCAGGCCTATCTTTTACCTGGTGTGTAGATACATGGATACCGAAGACATCGATTTCGAGTTAATGACTTACTATATGTTGCGCGTAAGTAGTGTGTTATAATAATTAATATTGTAATTATTAGTAAATTTATGGATCTAACTAAATATATACTCTATTTTAGGTACTCGAACCTCATTTGAACAAACCCTTTGAGATCTTATATGATACCACACAATTAAGTTCAACTCGGGCTATTCCTACACAATGGCTTTGTCAATTTTTACAGCTCATATTCAGTGAATCCAGTGACTTCTTGGTGTCTATTCACATCTACAACCCTAACATATATCTCCAAGGCTATATACGGAAACTACCTCGTGCTCTTATGAATAAGATAGTGAAAAGAACTCATTTTTCATCAAATATCAATGATTTATGTGAACATATGGCTCCGTCCGAAGTGAGGTTACCCAAGGAAACATGTAAAGTATAGCATTGGATACACCTGCATTCTTTGTACTAAACTCATCTTTTTCTTCAACATAGTGGACCTCGAAAAGGAGATCAGTGTGACTATCTTCCCTGTTACAAGGATATCTAATTTGAAATTATCTATTCCTGTTACTGTCAAAATAGGCCCAGAGCATATGCAAGTGATCACGGTAAACAAAAGTCAGACAGAAAGAATTGGGAAAGACCAACTCAACTTATTATTTGATTTAGATGAAGAAGCAAGAAGTGATGTTCAACTTGAATACGGTGTTAAGAGATGTGTATCATATGTCTGATTTAGAAGACATGGTAGCCTTGCCTTGTTCCAAACCAGAAAATGGGGGTGAAATATCTATTAAATATGACCGTGGTAAATCAACGATGATCTTGTTTTCGCCCAAACGGGACCTATTATTAGCAGTAAAGTATTATATAAGCAATAACATTCTGGAATTACAATAATAATCATTTGTGTGATAATAGCATCTGTTACGGAGTAAGCAACGCTACGAGACCTCTAAACCCAATACAATCAATGAAAGAGCTATTCGACCCAACGATGTGCCTGGTCGTCTGCTCAATATATCCTTATTGAACATTGGCAGTACTATTCCCAGTCTCAGATTGGCCGCTTATAACTTACTCTATTCACTTAGTCTGTCATTTAGATTCAATATAGGCAATCAACTACTCAATGCAAAAGGTAAAATGGACTATTATGCCTAGATGACTTGAATGTTAACCCGCCTATTTATAGATCTATGTATTCCTGCCAATAGTACAGATTTCATTGTGGGCATCAGTGAAACGTTGGCCCAATCTGAAGTTCATCTGACTCTGGAATTCCTAAATGAAGCATTCATCGGGTTAAATAAATCAAATGAATCCATGCGTCAATTGTGTCTGAATTATATGGTGCCTTGGTTGAAGAATCTCGGGGCTTATAGTCGATTGTTCCCAGAAGAAAACAAGAGGAATGCACTCAAGATCAAAGATGTCATCAGGCTCTTAATTGATCTAACAATCAGAAGACCCGAGGTATTTGAACAGTAACAGTTCCAACAATGGAGTGTATACTCAACTTTTATTTTAGTTATACAAATACATTCAAGATAAAGTCTGGAAGACATTGGCAGAAATAGATGATTTGGCTGGTCTCTTGATTGAATGCTTTGTACAATACAGTATGGAGAACAGTATTGGGTCACTTCAATCCGAAGTAGTGGCAGATACCCTTGTAACCATGTCCACTGTCTCCATACGTGGTAAAATCATTAGCCGTACCCGAAGGGTAGAGTACAATAGAATAAAAAAAAAGCATGGAGGCAAAAGGGAAGAACTCATTTTTTTATAATTTATTAGGTACTTGAAAATACTTCACTCCAACCATGTCGTCATTTGGTAGAACACCCGTACTGGAACGAGATTGTCATTCTACTTCGCTTCAACCTGATGTTATCATTCAATAACAATGGTCCTGTAGTCTCTTATTTACCCGAAGTATTCCACATTGTTTCTATATTGATGTCAACAGGGTCTACCTTCATTCGTTCCTCTGTTCATGAACTCGTGGTCAATACCATCCACTCACTTTGTACATTGGGTGTAACTCCTATGGGTGACAATATGAAGAAACTTCGATTTGTGCTGAGTGATGTTAGTGACAGTAAGAACAGGGTGTCTTTTGGACTGACTAAACAGCATGCCAATGCATTCACAATCACAAATGAAACTATCAATGACAAGGCAGAGCCTGTTAATTTGAATTCGTTACAGAATGTGGTTTATATATTGATGGATGCATTGAACTATGGTGCACCTTCACCAGGTAAAGTTTATTTTATTAATATGGCAATAGTTATTTCTCTTAACCTACTATTAAAATTCAGATATTGCCAATATGTGGAGAGCTCGCTGGATGAGTTTAGTGACTAGTACTGCATTCTATTTCAACCCTGCTATTCAACCAAGGTCCTTTGTAACACTAGGCTGTCTTGCTCAAGATGAAATTGATGATGATTTACTGTACCAAATTCTGGTTGCCTTGAAAGGTGCATTGGCCATCTTCAATGAAACAGATTCTACATTGATTGTCAGTATTATCATGTGCTTGACCAACATCATCAACAACCTTCCTACTGATTCCAGGTACTTGTTACAGCTGTTCTGGTTAGCAGTTGCCTTAGTTCAAGTAGGCCATCAAGGTATATTTGAAGCAGCAGTCAAATTACTCCATGCTGTTCTCAAAGCCCTTGATGCACGTCAATTATTCACCCATTATTACATCCAAGAAGTATTATTTGAATCCAGAAAGAATCTCGGTCCTATCTGTACTGAACTCGATGATGCATGTGGAGTGAATTTCGATGATTATTTCTCGTTCTCCATTGCTACCATTCTACTCAGAGGCCTTAAACAATGCGAAACTAAAGATGTCATCTACCAATGCCTGTCTGCCTTCCTGGAAATTGACTCTAAACGAACCATTGAACAAGGCCTTGTGGAATCCAGAGCACTAGGTTATTTAGCTGGATTGTTACCCTTTGCTACTAAAGAAGAGATCCTTCGTGAGCTGCTCAGATTAGCAGGTGTGAATGACATTGAACTGAAAGAGATTGATTTTGGAGGATCCCACTCTGGCTTATTTGACTTGATTGAGATCCCAGACAATTCCACTGCACTCTTACTGGTCTCTCTGCTGGTGACCTTACTCAATGCCTCTGAAAATGAAGGAGAGAAACTCTTCCTGTATACATTACTGGCAGATGCAGCTGTATGTGTACCCGAGGTATTCTCTATGGTCTACGAATCTCTTCTTCCCAAAATGAACCATATGGTTGTGAATAGTCTTAATCATGATGTGATTGATGCAATCAAGAATATTCTTATCACCGCCTGTTCTGAACCCGCCTTGTTTATTCCATTAGGTGCCACTGGATCATCTGCTAAGAGAACACAGAAATACGGACTGGATAATCTCAGGTTTCCTGCACTGGGTGATCCTACATTTGGTGCCATGAAAACCAATATCAGTGTCAATGCCAAACTAGCAAGTAAATTGCTTGGAAATATCACTGACCAACAGCATTAGAAACATATGTACTTGTAATATATATAAATATAAATATCCTTAGATCCTAATTCAGTGGTTTTGTTGTATATTTCTCCCTTGTTAGCTATTAAAATAAAAAACGTTATCCTCCATAGAAAGATATGGTACTGAATAGAAGTGACCAACTTACAACCTGTCACTACCATTTGGATGTGGGTGTCACAGAGAGGAGCAGAACTCAATTTCCTTATATGTACGCATACAAACACACACATACACACAAGTACATATAGATCATTCTCATACTCTCTACTTGCATTGGAATCCCGAGACACACAGTAATGCATTGATCCTCACATAAGAATGAAATCCCAACTGAGACAGAATAATAGGCGGTGGAGTATCCATCTTAACAGTCACGTGTTGTTCTTATTCCAACCCTTTTGTTTTTTATTCCCTCCAATTTCTCCTCTTAACCCACCCACTTCAGCAAAAGTGAGTTCACCATTGTCATGTCCAGTACTTTCTCACCAGCTATCTCTACTCTGAACAACAATAGTACACTAATGACACCCAGAAAAGAGATTGTTATTGTATTTGTAGTGGATGGAACAGCTAAAATGAAACCACATTTCAATACAATACATGAAGTCTATGTTGAGCCCATAATCAAGTAAATAAATATACACATCCTTTCTTCATTTTGTGTGCTTCATTGACACAGAATAAACATAAATAAATAGACAGTTTAGATCACCTGTGAATTCAGACATGGAAAAGCATCCTTCAAAGATGACAGTAAGTTTAGCTTCCTTTTATTTATTTATTTCTATTTTCCTCCTTAGTACATAGTATCTGATCATGATTCTATTCAATAGCCTGTATTGAAATACGGACTTGTTGTGTTTGGAGATTATGAACCCTTTTCAATCACAACAGTAGATAGACAGTATTTTACGTCTGATTATAGTCTGTTCCAGGAAGTGTTCAGGAATATTGAGTGTAAGAATGGTGGAATTGTGAAGAATGCAGTAGAAGAAGGCATGGTGGCTGCATTAGAGGTGAATAGAAGGGAGCATGGTTATTGATTGCAGCATTGTATTGACTTGATGTATTGTAGTTATTTGATGAATATAAGGCCAATGCAGATATACGGGATTCGATATTTCACTGTATTTTACTTTCCAATAGTATACCCTATAAGATGGGTGCTAGGTGTAATCTGCTGGATAAGTACGATGGGTTAAAGTTAGATGATATTGTGCAGGAA
This sequence comes from Pilobolus umbonatus, assembly GCA_025528865.1. Taxonomy (NCBI): domain Eukaryota; kingdom Fungi; phylum Mucoromycota; class Mucoromycetes; order Mucorales; family Pilobolaceae; genus Pilobolus; species Pilobolus umbonatus. Next base: position 252,950 of record JAIXMH010000037.1, read on the forward strand.
ATGAAGAAGGTAGATGAATTGACAGTTGCATTTTGATTGTTGTTTATTTATTTCGTTGTTATTAGTCTAATATTAAGCTGTCATTGATATCACCCAAAAGGGATTGTAAGGATCTAGAAGATATAGTCACACGGGTGAATGAGCCCAAGACAGATGTTTTCACTGTCAATAACACTTCATCTTCTTATCTTGTTAAGCTGGCTGGATTCCAACTCTCGATCCCCACTCCACCCTTACAAGGTAATGTATCATGTTTATCTGGTAGAAATCTTAATATTGATTCATTCTATAGAAGCAGCAGAGACAACGCCCAAACTAGTAGAGTCACCTGTACCTGTTGACAATAATAAGAAAAGAAAGAGAGACAATGTGCCCGCACAGATCTCATTACCAAAACCAGTTGTGGATCCTACTAAGTTTGCTGAAGCCAATAATCGTGCTACTATGCTACAAATAGCAAAACAGAATACAGCGAAGAAAGAGGTTCTTACCAAAGCAGAACCAACAGCCTCACCACCTAAATCTGTAGAACCAATCAAAGCATCACCTGAACCAGTACAAAATCATAACACCACCAATCCACAAAGACTGCAACAACAGCAATTACAGCAGTTGCAATTACTGCAGCAGGCTCAGCAGGCCCAGGTACAGCAGGCGCATCAGCAGCAATTGCAGCAACTACAAGTGCAACAAGTACAGCAGCAGGCACAACAAGCTCAACAACATGCTCAACAAGTACAGCAGGCACAACAACATGCTCAGCAAGTGCAACAACAAGCACAACAACAAGCTCAGCAAGTGCAACAACAAGCACAGCAGGCACAGCAACAAGCACAGCAACAAGCTCAACAGGCCCAGCAACAGGCACAACAGGCGCAACAGGCGCAACAGGCACAACAGGCTCAACAAGCACAGCAGCAACAGGTTCAACAAGCACAGCAGCAACAGGCTCAACAAGCACAGCAGCAACAGGCTCAACAACAAGCACAGCCCACACAATCACAGCAGCCTACTAAACCACAGACCCCTCAGCAGACCCCACAACAACCTGTGCCACAGTCAGTCCAACAGATCCAACTAGCAGGTCAACCTGGCCAGCCTGGTCAACCCAGACCCAATATGATACCTGCTGCACTTGCTAATCGTTTACAACATCCTCTTCAACTGCAACAATACTTATTACAACAGAGGAGCAATATTTTGAGTCAAGGAGCCAATATCACTCCCACACAGCAACAACAACTACTGACCATTCAAGCCACACTAAACAAATTGACAGATCAGATCAGACGATCTGCTCTTAATGGTACCACTCCGCCCACTTCAGGGACATCCTCCGCTGCTGCTACACCACCCTTTCAAGGGAATTCACCCAGACCATCAGCTGATATAAATATTCAGTCACAAATACCCGCTAATTTAACCCCACAACAACGGCTGTTGATTGCTACACAGTTAGCACAACGAGCACAACAAAATCCACAACAAACAGGTATGAGACCTGCTAATATAAGTGAGATACAGGCACAATTGATTCAACAGCATTTATTACAACAACAAGCTCAGCAGCAGCAGCAACAGCAACAACAGGTTCAACAGCAAGTTCAACAGCAGGTTCAGCAACAAGCACAGCAACAAGCACAGCAACAGCAAGTCCAGCAACAAGCACAACAGCCACAACAGCAACAAGCACAGCCACAGGCACAACCACAACCCCAATCAATGGATCAAAATGTACCCACCCAACCTATCTGGAAGGGACAGATTGTATGGCAGATTAAAACACCAGAAGGCCAACTTCAGGAATTCAGCTGTTATTGTGGTGCATTCGCTATCACATTAAAAGGGACAAGTGTTAGTTTGGAGGAATAGTAAGTTATAAAGAAATCCTATAGAATAAAACCCATGATCTCATAACTCTTCTCTTTTAGTCGCCCTGAAACATGGCCCACAAGAATCCAGATTGCCTATCAATCGCCTCTCTCCAAAGCACATATTCTCCAAAGACAGGCCATTGATAACAATCTTCCATTCTGCCAATTTAGACCATTGAGTAATAGTAGCCCACAAGATCAAACGAACTTTACATCTCTATCACGAAACTTGGAACAGAAACGCTATGTAAGTATTTCATTCTGCATTAATTCTACCCCACTGAACTCAATTGATTGAATAGATTGCTACTGTGATATTCAATGTGAATCCAACACCTGGAAATGGGGATCCACATTATGGAATTGTTCTTACGCGTACAGGTGGTAAATTAATAGGCATTGTATTTACTAAGATAGCCATACCTGATCTGAACTCGATGGGACCACCTATGCCCACTACAGGATCACCTAACAACAACATCACTCCTCAGTTACTGGCCAATTTACAGAATACAGCCAATCTGGGATTGTTGAATAACAATAACTCCAATCTACAGCATATCCAAAACACCCTTAGACAGCAGCAGATGCTCAACAGCAACACACCTTCCCCACAAAATATGAATGGTAAGCACCAGATTGAAATACTCTAAATTAATATTCATCCCTTTCTTCACATTAGGATTGAATCCCAATAGTCTGTTACTCTCTAATCTTAATCTAGCCAATTCCAACATGAATCTGGGACAATTGAATATGAACAACATCAATCTATCCAATCTAAGTCCCCAAGCATTACATGAAATACAGCAGAGGATAATATTTTCCAGACAACAGCAACAACAACAGCAGCAACAGCAGCAACAGCAGAAATCACAACAGCAATCACAACCACAACTCAATAACCAACATCCTCCCATGTAATCTCATCTTTTATTTCATGTTATATATATATATATATTGACTACATTTGTCCACACTCTAATAAAAAAGAGAAGAGACTAGATAAGCACTCTATTCAATGTAGTTGTACTGTTGCATTTTACCTGTGATCTTCACGGGTAACTTGGGTCTATTGTTGGGTCCCGTAGATACATTTTCTATATTTGATAGTATGAGTCTAGATCATGAACTTCTTTTGTTCTTTAATGCCCTTACCTATTTTACGTAATGTCAATAACCCATCTACCAGTCGACCAAATACCACATGTTTTCCGTCCAAGAATTCACAGTTATCACACGTAATAAAGAACTGACACCCATTGGTATTAGGTCCGGAATTGGCCTATTTGACTCTATTTAGTTTATATGCTTAGCATTGGCCTATGTGACTGTGTATTTACCATGGACAGTAATCCTGCTCCTGTATGTTTCTCTTTAAAGTTCTCGTCTGCAAAAGTGCCACCATAAATACTCATGGATCCAGTACCATCTCCCTTTAAGAAATCACCACCTTGGACCATGAAATCCTTGATTACACTGAATAAATGGTAAGAGAAGAATAGGAAACAGTAAAATGGAGTAGTTTGTTACCGATGGAATAAGCAGTTCTTGAATCCTTGAGGAACTCCATTCAATCTAATTTGGAAATAACAGGTCAATACAGATAAACGCCTTATTTTTATCTTTTCTTCTTTTACTTGTATTCTCCTGTACACAATTGTCTAAAGTTCTCGGCTGTCTTGGGTACAATATCAGAAAACAACTCCATTTTCATTCTTCCAATAGGGACATCCCCAATAGAAATATCAAAGAAGACAACGGGTCTTTCTACTTGATCTAATAAGGAGTGTTAACAAGGTGAATATTACTCTGTCTGCTGTCATTTATTACTTTTCTTATTTTCCATTATTGTGTGTGTGTGTGTGTGTGTATATAAAGAGTTATATTTTATTTTTATTTTATTTTTTCTCAAATCATTTATTCACGTGACTTGTTAATGCAATTGACTGGAGATCAATGCAGGATTCTCTATGAAACTCTTCCAGGTATTCCCGAAATGAGCAATGGTGGCTCCATCAATCACACGATGGTCAGCAGAATAACTCACAGGTAGAATAGACCTAGACACCCATCGATCCTGATCCCATCGAGGTAGTTTTTGTATAGATCCAAGGGCAATGATAACCAATTCACCCGTGACTAGAATGGGATTAGCATAAGTTCCACCAATAGAGCCAATATTAGATAGTGTCACTGTTCCTCCTGTCAAATCTTCTCTGGAATGAGCGGAGGCAGTAGACAGGCGATGGAGGTCCATGGCTATCTCGAGTATACTCTTGTTCTGGACCTGTTTGATATTGGGCACCATCAGTCCATTGGGTGTATCCATGGCAATACCGATGTTATGATCTGGCCTGTACTGAATCTGGTTGTCTATGTGGGTAGCATTAAGAATGGGATGAATAAGAAGAGACATAGAGAGGGATTTGATGAGAATGGGCAGGTAGGAGATCTTCTTGAATGGATAATTGCTTCCTGATATGAATTGATTGAGTGATGATCTGTACTCTGTCATTCCATTCAGTATCATTTCATCCTTATATCCTAGGTGAGGAATGTCAAGTGATTTAGTCATGGATTTGTACATGGCCTTTTGCATGGTAGTCAAGGGGACAGATTTATCATTGGTATGGAAGGGGACTGATGAATCATGGCTAGACGTGACTGTTTCTTCTCTTGTCAGAAATACGGGTAGAATGGGTCTGGTGTTAACGATGGACACTTTCATTGGCACTGTATGATCCTGTTACTACCTTCTCAGTACTATATTTATCTATCTATTTTACCTTTCTTCAACGATAACTGCTTTATGTGTCCTAATATATCTTTCTTCAATACCAAATTCCTCTTCCCTGATCCCTTTAAATCTTTGATATCAATTTGATATTCATCCAACAATCTACGCACAGAGGGCATCTTCCAACTGGCAGAATAACTGTCTACAAACCTTAAAATAAACATATTTTAATTTAAGAATGAGCAGAATAGCATATAAATACTTTACTCTCTTGAAACCACAGTGGAGTAAGAGGATGAATGCACATATTTAGACTATAAATAGTATACACACAGATGTTATTAAATGAAGTTGTATTAATAGCCCATGACCTACCTTATTCCATAGTCTATTCATCATAATAGATAGAAAAGGTAGAGAAATAAGGAAAAAGAATAGCTTATAAGTTGAATAGCGTGGGAAACTTATACCCAATGCGTGTGTGTTACTATAGAATAACCCACTAACCAGTTCACTTTCTCCCAGTCCCTGCCCAATTCAAACTCTATTCTATTTCCTTATATTTCATCAATAACCAAACCCCCTTCACATGTAGTCCCCATTTGAATACTCTCTCTTCACTCTATTATCTATCATTTCAATATGGGTGAATGAAACGTCAAGCGGGGTCCACATTCATATTTAAATCATGTGACTTGCCTATTTGTTTACCACCCCCTCCCTCATTTTTCATTTCATCTCATTCATCTTTTTTTCCCTTGTTTACCTTACTTTATTACACTATGTTGCCTGTTTCTAAGATTGTCACCACTCCCCACTTTGGATTGATTACACCCGAGAAGTTGATGAAAGTGTAAGTTTATTCCTGCTTATGTGTATATAGAACAGGCTATTCACTCCTCCTTCTTAGTGCTCCTACTCTTGCCACTTGGGGTGCAGCTGCTGGTTCTGCCGTTCTCTTGTTTGGTTCTGATGTTCCCTTAGTGAGAGCCGATCTCTTAAGCAAGATTCCTGTTGCTGGTAGCTACTGGGCTGTTGAGGCTAAGGAAGCAGAAGAATAAATATAAAAATGGACCTCCTTTTTAATAAATAGATAACTCCAATCTATTAAAAAAACAAATAAAATGTCAAAATGGAATAAGGCGGCTATAAAAAGTTTATATAAGGGAGAAAATAAGATCAATTTGGCCCCTTTTTCATGCAATACACACTTAATATAAATATGTTCAATCATCTCTCTTTCTCTTTTTGTTTTTCTTCACTTCAATCCTTTCTTCTTTTAAAATGCTCTTCTCTTATTCACTTGTCACTCTCTTATGGGCAATGTCTCTAGTTCAAGCCAGAACTATTCAGAGAAGATCGACTGAATGTAGGAATTATGCAACTACATTCAGTGAGAGCCATGAAGGATGGTATGAGGAAGATGGAAGAACCAATACTTGGGAGGTCACAGAGGAAGGAATCAAGATGAAATTACTGCCTCCCAAGGAATATGTACCCTTGTTGGATTGGAAGACAGACAGTAAGTGAAGTTCATGGTTGGGGAACATGTATTGATATATGTGTAATGACTACAGATAATACACCCTTACCTTATAATAAGTATGTGGGTACAGGACCCACTTTCAATGCTACTCATTACATGAAATATGGTACATTCAGTGCATCCATCAAATCAGCCAATGTGGGTGGTGCTGTTACTGCTGTTATTCTGATTGCAGACAATGGAGATGAAATTGATTTTGAATTATTAGGTGGTAAGTTGGAATACTAGATATGCTTTGTTTTTTTACTCAAAAAAACTGTGTTCACTCTCTATATAGGCCCTGGTGGGGATGTAGTACAGTAAGTGAGATCTTCATTACATAGAATGCAGAAATAACTCATTCCATTACAATAGAACCAATTACTTCTATGGAGATCACATTGTCTATGGTGAGAATGGAGGTGAACATAAGGTGAATGCAGGCCCTATTTCCGATACATTCTATAATTACACTGTTGTTTGGTAAGAAACAAATCATATACTCAACCAATTCATTCACCCTTTTATTCACATTTGCTCGTTCTATTAGGACCCCTGAATATATCCAATGGTTTGTCAATGGTAAACTCGAACGTACCAAGTATAAGGAGGAGACCTTCATCAATGGCAGATATGAATACCCCATGGAAGCAGCGTAAGTAGAAAAACTCTATTTTAAGTTGGCATCTACTTATTTCCTTTCTTATCTTAGCCGTGTTCAAATTGGTCTCTGGGATGGCAGTGGCTCAAGTGGAACTGCTCAATGGGCACAAGGTCCTATTAATGTAAATATATCAATACAACCCCTTCTTTTTATTTATCCATATACTAACTCTTCTTTTTCCCTTCCAATAGTGGAGTGAACATACTGAAATCAATGCCTATATCAAGGATGTTACCGTCAAGTGTAATGAAGACTCTAATAAGATCATCAACTAGAAATACACATACTATTCTCTGCATTCATTCATAAACTATTTAATCATAATAAATACATTAATTCTCATTATCTGATTCCATAACATATATTAAGAATAATAGGAGGAATTTCCTCTCAAATCTCACTTTCCCCTAAAACAATAATAATACAAAAAGTCGAAGAATGTAGTGTACAAAGAATTCGGTTTGAATGAATTGATAAAATAAAATAAATGGTTCCTGGATTCATTATACCCTTTTCTTATTTTCTATTATAATAATTAAAAAAGGGAGGATGCACGCACCTTATATATCATGGAAAAAGCCATTTCATCGAATCAAGAATCATGGCAAGAAGATCGGCCCAATGGTTCACCATGAAAATATACCCAAAGAAGTACAAAAGGCATTTAAGGAAGCAATGAAAGGTAATCAGCTTAGATTGGTATACGAGAATACTGCTATTCGTGACACTGCATTAGTCACTTATACACCCGTGGAGGATACACAAAGTGCACATTTATCCCCCAATGATCCACCTCGCATGAAAAGGACGGCTACTGTTCATCTCACCCGTGCAGTAAGTAAGGGGCAAGTACACCTGAAAAGAGCTGTGACTTGGCTAGGACAACAGAGACTGTTTACTTCTCATGCCTTGTTCACGAAGAGACCTATGGAAAATATCATGGATACTAGTCATTCCACTTTATCAACTGATGATGGATCTTTCATAGAAGACCCAGTGATAAGGTAGATATAAATAGGTTATTTTTAGTAAAAGAGGAAGAGAGGGGTAACTCAAATCCTATTTTCAGTGATGTTCATGCATTTGAAACAACGTCAACATTACCTAAAAGAATCATGTACTGCAGAGGTAAGAAAAGTATTAATAGTGAGATGATACACAAGCAGTAACAAATGATTTCTCACACGTATTCATAATAGTCATGCAGATAGTGAACACAGTTTCTAGTCGAGGTTTGACCTCTCTTTTGTCTACTAAACATCCATACTCAATATTTCTATTTCTATTTATATAGATTGCGATTACAACTTGGATGTCCATTATAATCAAATACAAGTGGGTACACAACAAGGTGTGTTACGAAAGATCGGAAAGAATAGTAGTGGAGATAGACCTCAAGATGTTCCGCTTGTGTTGTAAGTGTTGCTTATAATTTTATAGTCTTCAGTACCTGACCTTATTTAATAAAAAGTGATATCCAAGAACCATTCTCACTTGAGTTCATTGTTTCTGCTCGCCATTCTCATACAATGGTAAGAAATGGCTTGGCCAAAATAGGAATCAGCCATCCACTACCTATCGTAGGTAAAGCATTACTTCAATTTGAGAATAAGATGGATGTATTAGATCAAGGTGTGTCCAAATTAAGGGTAAAAAAGATAGATAATGCTCTACACCATCATTGGATCCAAATGGAACTTCTCATTGATATCAGAATAGAAGAAGTTGCTCCACCTATTGTTCACCACTTCCCATGGTCTTATCCCGAACTATCCGATAGCTTGTTCCTATCCCAATCTCATTGTCAACAAGGTGATTACCTCACAATCTATACCAGAGGATTAGCTCATCCCGTAAGTGAATAAAGGGTAGTTCTCTTACCTATCTGCTGACTCTCTTATTTCAGACATGGAAACGGTACTGGGCCTGTCTTGTCAAAAAAAAAATCTTACTCTATGACTTTACTTATAAAGTAAGATCCTTCAAATTAAATAATTGATCTTCATTGAAAAAAAAAACCTCACCCTTTTTTTATATACTCATTTAGGATGAAAAAGACCCTTTATGTACACTGTATTTACAAACCCTTCAATCTGTTTCTAAACCATCTCTCGATGACTGTGAACATTTTGGTATCACTCGTAACATGGCCATTATGTTACAATTCGATCGATCTCAGGCCACTTCATCCACACCTGTCTTGTTGGAACAGTCTGAGGTATTAGAAGGAAAATCATATATCTACGGCGATAATGAACAAAACACAGTGTATTGGAGAAGAGCGATTGATGCGTCTTTACATTTACCTGATGAGGAAGTCATAGGCATTGATCTACGTTTTCTATGGTAAAATAAAATAAATAAATACCCTTTATAATAATTATAGATGATCGACATTTTTTTTTAATTTATTTGAGTGATCCTTGAATTGGATCTCGCTGAAAAAAGAAGGTGTCATTTAATGGGTTTTAAAGAAAGGGGTGAACGGGTTCTTTATTGATGTGAGGTTAAATAATGTTAATCAAGGTTATTGGGATCAAACTTGGGAAGGGGTTGTTGGGACAGTAGATCTCTATTCTGATTTGGTTGTTCCATTCTATCCTGTATCTGTTTGACAATATTCTAAAGAACAAAATTCTCTTTGCTTTAAGTATAGGCATTATTTGATATATCAGGGCAATGGGTGAATTATGTTTCTGAAGCAATTCTTCTATCACTTCAAGTGCTACTTTGACATTATTCTAAGAACAAATTTGATTAATAGATAGAGTGTGGAATGCACTCACCATGTCCAGAGATGGAGGAGGTTTTTCTTTTTTAAACTTTGAATGAATGTAGTTTATTTAATCCCCTGCTTATCTCATTTATTCCCTCCAAAACTAAAAAAAAAGTTGGACAATAGATCAAATAATAACATGTACAATAGATTGAGTAAGGTGGCTTATTAAGGACATAAAAAGGTACATTAAGTATAAATAACATATCCGGCCTTATCATGGAAGATGTTATCACCAGCTGGAGTATTTTCTGCGAGTTTCATTTATGTTGGTTGCTGCATGGTTCAAGCCCTTCAATGAATAAAAAGAAGACCCAATAACAATAAGGTCAAAGGAAATTCGTGATACTTATAGCCTCTGCAGGCTTTCTCTTTGATAATCTCATAATTGGTTACTGTCATGTCTAAGCTTATAAAATCTTGATTGATAGATGCCTCTTACTTGATGCACAACCCCAAACCATTTTATTTTGTATATACATCTTATATGTCAGAAATCGAGTAACTTGATTCATTTTGATTTATTCACTATCACTAAAAACAATTTCCTATTGTTCTATTAGACCATGTACACCTTTAAATCAGGCAGTGCCAGGGTAACAAAACATCGCTGAAATAAGCAATCCGATGTGTCTTCTGCTAATAAATTAGAAACACAAGCCTTAAAAAGGAAATTACCTCGAGTATCAAACAGAGGGGAAGATGTCACTTTGAACCTATCAGATGTATTTCTATGTCAGGTATGCCTTGCCATACCAGTAGTCTATCCCATTGCAAGAGAAAGTGCCGGGGATTTTATATGAATCAGGTTAGGTTATTACAACCTGTTAGTCTTATCTGGTTTATCGCTTCCCTTTTCAGTATAATTTACAGTGGTTCATTTGATCTGCTGGTCTCTGCTTGTATCTGGCCTATTCTTATGGTGTGTTCTATGTCGGTCTGAACATAGACATAGAGTGTATTAATCTGCATACTTCTGTTGTAAGCTAACTGCTTGACACAGTGACTGATTCCTACAATAAAGTTCTATTCTATACTCTCATATGTTCAGTGATTTATATTTAACCTATTGACCCACTATTAATGATCACTTTTGCCTTCTCTATTCTTTGTCTCCTAATATAATTTAATCTAATGTCTGTTTATACTCTCATACTATGTGTCTGCAGTGTTGTTCTATAGAGATAAGTGAGCGTTGGGATAAGGGAGAAAGCAAGAGTGACAGGAATATTGGCAAAGGGAAAGAATATCATTTGTAATTATTCAAACCCAGTGAGATTAATCCCATTTATATTTTGCAGCTCTTTAATATTAAAGCAGTACTGTATTTTTAATCTTTATTTTACCATATTTTTTTACACAGGAGAATAGATTAGGACTGGTATTCATAAGTATTTCTACTCACTTGATTTACAACGACACTTTAATCATATTCCTATGACTCAGTCGAATAAGAACAATTTGGTTGGAACAGTTGAAGCCGGTCACTACATATCAGTGTAATTAGGCTGACAGCCATTTGAATATTATTACTGGTTCTACCCTGTCATATTAAGGATACAGCAGTTTTTGTTGATAAAAATATGAAGAGAGTGGTTATATATATCTTCAAGATACAGAATGTCATAAATACGATTATTCTATTCATATGAGTGCAACATATTCCATGGTATATATTGTGGCTAGCCATGGAAGAGAAGGGGAAATGCTCCGGAGAGGGGGTGTCTATAGAAGATATAGATGATGTGATACCAATATGTAATGACTTGAGTGATAGATGATAATACCAACATCCACCACTGAATGAATACAACACTTCCCTTGATATTTGATGTCTCTCTCAATGCAAAACTAACCATTAAAGCATATACTTGGAAGAGTACTTTTTGTGTCTGTAGAGGAATATATAATGGTGTAAATTTAGTCCAGAAGTAGGATACCTATGATAGACTCTATTGATACTAATAGTAAAACATATGTGAGTACCATGGAATGCTTATGAGCTTATATTGCCCATTATATATTTAGTGTGTATTCTATTTCATCTGCTGCTTGTCGCTAAGGAAGTGTGAACCAGGCTAAACTATCTAGGAATAATACATTGAATGCATCCTCAGTTCTACTTGACTGTAAAGTAGTACAAATAGCCTAAAGTAATAATACAGCCAAATTGGTCTCCTGACCTGGCTATCATGACAACGCGACTGTGTTGTTTGTTTACATTTTGTTTTTCTTCTCTCCCTGCTTATCTCTTTAACTGATTTATTTTCCTTTGCTTTGTTGTCGAATTGCACTAGGTGATGAGGTTACAGGTAATTATGCATATAATAAGAAGCGTAATTCACTTATGCTTATCCTTGTGCACACCAGACACGCTTAGATTCTTTTATTACCGCGGTCGTATGGATAATATTATATACACACAAGATTCAGTTATCACAGGTATCACTTTCATAATATGTACTTATGCACTATATATTAACTAATCACTAGATCTGCTCATGTCAAGACAAGGTCAAGATTGCACTGCCGTATGAATAAAGGTGTTCACACAAGACTAACCTGCTATACAAATGGTAGGACCCTAACGATATGTATTTATAGACAATATCTGCTAACCAGAGTTTATTATGTAAAGCTGCTCATGTCAAGGCAACACCAAGACTGCACTGCTGATGTCACACAAGATGAACCTGCTTTACGAGTGGTAATAATACAAGAATGTCTTTTAATAGGCAGTGTTTACCAATCAATCTCAACTTTATAGAGCTATTCATGTCAAGACAACACCAAGATTACCCTGCCGTATGAAGGGTGATATACACACACAATTTATACTTATTAAATGAATGGTAACACTCAAAATGATATGCACTCATAGACAGTATATCCTAACCAGACTCTATTATCTATAGCTGCTCATGTCAAGGCAACACCAAGACTACACTGCTGATATCACACACAAGATAAAATTGTTGTACGAGTGGTAATGACACCAGGATGTCTCGTTTCTTTATAACCAATATTTACTAACCAATGCTTATCTCTTTTAGAGCCCTCATGTCATTCCTGTCCAGTGCCTGATTCCGTTATTCCGTCTTTGTTCACAGTGTCCAAAGAGGAGGGGATTTATTGGGCGATAGTACCGGCTATCTCATGTGTGCCCGTGAACCCAGTAGACCGGTATACAGAGTTCACAATCGTGTTAATCCCCTCCTATGTATATTCTTGATTCTCTTGATACTGTTTGAAGCTAGGTAATAGTGGAATAGCAGCCCTGGCAAGTCCTCATTGGGCCTCTTAGGAGGCGATCTCTATTGCGCGGTTGGAGGAGTAGGAGGGACTTATTAGTGAAGCTGTATTCAAAGTAGTCTGGCTCAGGCCATGGTGGAAGTTCTACCGGGTACTTGACTGCGGAAGCCGGGTACTTTAACTGATGGCAATGTTGGTTATGGTGCTCATTTGACGGGTGTCCCTTTCTGATGGTCGTTTCGAGGATTGATCTTTGTCAACATAGTGGATGGCCAGATGATCACGTTAGGTAGTTGGATCTGATACCAGATGAAAGCAAGTGCCTTTTTGGTGGGATGACTTTGCTGGCTGTAGGGAATTCATGCTTGTTGGTATTTGCGTATTCTTGGTCCCTCTATGGCAGCTTAACTGGGAGCGGGAGTTACCTGCTTTGCTTCTTTGGTAGTCTTACACTGGTTTTCTGTTCTTTTGTGGGCCCTTTGACCGAAGTTTACTGAAGCCGAGATTTTGCGTTCTGTCTGTTTAGATTTGCTGGGGAGCTCACCAAATCTTCATGATGCGGTGGGATGCAAATCTAAGCAGGTCAAACAGGGGTAGATCGGAGTGGACGTCGATTAGGAAGAAGGTTGAGGAATGGAGAACAAAGAAAGATTATTCTAATTAGAATAGTCAGGCCCGAAGCAGTCCTTCTATATGGATCAAGGGTGCGGGGCCACTTATATCAATAAGCCACTGAAACCTTGCTTCTTCGCCGGTCTTCTTCTTTGCACTTCATTGTGACAATCAGGTAACGACCGGAATCACACTCTGGGTGGGCTCTGGAGTGGTTAGAGAGATCCTGTGGGCACTCACTTGACCTCTGTTCGGATGGACTGAAGTTATGGTTTCAAATGCATCAAGAGTTATGTAAGTCGGCGAGATCGCTTGTTGGGTGGGAGTCACACTCTAATCGGCGGCGTTCGGAGGGGATCGTGTCCGAGAGTGCCTCTCTCGGGTGCTCTTTGTGGATGTGGAACGGTATCAGAGAGTAGGACCCCATGTGTCTCCTTTCTGCAGAGTATGGGGACGTGAACGGAAAGCCCAATGAGCCTAACTTCAATGTAGATGTATTGAAAAATCCTGATGGGGTTGGGCGTTGCGACCTAGGGGATGGCATATCGCTTAATGGTTATTTTTTTCTTAGTTGGTTCTGATATACCTAGTGTATTGGGATCAACTCGAGCAAATAGGTAGAGTTCTAATAGTGCTACTCCTTTCTGAGTTGGTGGATCTATAATGATATGACATGGTAAGAGAGGTCTATTATTACTGCTAAGCCAGCAAAGTAGGAATCTAGTCTATTAGTCCGATGAAAGCCATGCTCCTTTGGATATCAACTGGAACTACCTCCTCGTGGTGATATCTGGTTTACAATTCACTTGATTGAATTGGCTGAATGTTCCTAAATAAACAAGTGTTCACACTCAGTAGAGATTTTATTTTATTATAAAACAGGGGTTCTCTCTTTCTAACCATAATCCACTATGAAGATAATACATCAATGACCAGCCAGGAGCAGTAATGAGTGATGAAACAGAATGGATGGATAATATACTCTTCTATGATCAGTGTCTCACTAAATAGTTGGTAGCTATATACAATAACGAAATTGGTTGATGCTATGACGACCACTGAGTACAGGCCATAACTCTGCCAGCAATAACTGGAATATAGACAGAGTGGACAAGAAGTACCTATGGAAAGAAGATTAAGGTGTGGATTGACTGTATTAACTACAGTTATGAAAGATCAGACAGAGTATATGATTCATAGATTACTGACTGTGGATAGAAATACACCTAATAAGCTGGTTATTGGACTCACTAGGGATGAAATGGAGTGTGCAGATAAGTGTGGGATCAAATCTTCTGCATGATGATGCTCTATATATCTACATGGAATAAAGGTAATGTTGGGATAGAGACGAATGGCATAGATATACATATCAGATCGAATAAAGTGATAATTTATACTGGGAGTCTACTTGATGGTGTGTATTGGAGTAGTGATATGTGATCTGCAGTTCAGGTGATTCAATAGCTATGAATATACTCTGAACACCCAATGGAGTTTGCAAGTACATAAGTTTTTAAATACGATAAACATCAGGCATAAGTAAGAAATACTGGACAGACAGTTATACACCAAGATAGAGTGTGCTGAAGTCATTTATGATAGACAATTTCCGTATTTATAGAAGATTACAACCACATCTAATACGAGTGACAATCTATTGAGTTGAGAAAATATCAATATTTGTGAACAAATGGATTGATATGTGATTTCCAGCACGGTAGTCTGGTTATTCACCAAGAGGAGGATTAATGTAGCAGATTGAGTTCATGAACTTTGTGATCTTGATGAAAATACAGGAAGAGAACATGCTTAGAAAACTGAATGGAAGTGGGTGTGGGCAAATCAATGATATGAGTAGGTACAAGTGGAAGGTTTTATATGGCTGGAAACAGAGTTTTACCAGAACAAGCAATTAGATGGATTTGGATATACAAACACACATATAACGAGCAAGTAGATCATGGCTGGGATAATAGACTTTTGATATATTCTGAGGTATAAAGAATAATGAGATTATGATAGTTATATATTATACACCTGTATTATAAGAGATTTGTATGAGAGTATAGATAGGGCTATCATCTTGGTCAGAGTTCTGTTCTGTGTATGTATCAATGGGACTGGTTGCTTAGTAGTCAGTAATCTGGATATTTGATGCAAACTAAGAGTTGAATCAGAACATTAAAAAGGGATGGATATCTAAGCATCATCAGATATTACCTGCTACACAACGAGTGACGGTTGTTCTTTCTGTGTTCTATAAGTTTGAAATGAACCTGGAACAATGTAACTGCTGATGGAGCATAACACCAAGAAGAATATACGGGGGACATAATCAATCTTAAAAGGCACGGCCGAATAGCCCGATATAGCGAAGTAAGGAGGGTCTAAGAAAGCCATTTTAACGCCCAAAGTGTGGATAGGAACTGGTACTTCATCCGGCCTTCCATATCCTCGGACTAGTTCTGGTCCACACCCAACTAAGTGTATTCTTTTACCTGAAGCTTATCAATCATAAGAACCACGTCTATTGCACATGTGGAATCAGAGTACAATAAGACGCTACTGTCGGTAGAATCATAAGATCACTCTAGTTCTTAGTTGGTACTGTCATATTAAGCCTTCTTCTAACCACATTAACCTAATAAGCAGACCAGGATAAGATCTCCACAGTTACAAAGTTCAGCTTCATTTCATCCGGTTCACTGTCAGGATACACGTTCTCTTCTGTGTAAGGAGATTGATTCAAACCAAAAGGCCAGGAGCTGTTATAATAGAGTAAATGTTTGCAGCCAGAGGTCTATATAGCAGTTAAGGAGTAAAGGGAGAGTGCATAATTAAATCAAACTCATATGTGAATATATAACAGAGCATCATAACCCACAGCTTCTTTCCAACTAAGAGTACCAATTCATAGTGAGTGGAGACAGCTTTTTATTTGTAAGAAGTTATTAAATTTTCTGCGTGTTGTTTGTGTCCGAATTCACTGATAAGCGCCAGTCTATCTATATTGAAGTCAATTATTTAACACAGTTGTAGAATAATCATGGTCACTATACTTAATTCTATTCTTAACAATGTGAATAGTATAGAAGAAAGAGCAGTAAGTGTCAAGAGAGAGAATAAATAATACAGAGCACGTGATAACTGACGTTGTGGATGACATCTTTAGTTGATTCTTATTATATGTAATACACACAGTCAATACTTGCTACACTTACAATATAAGATTGACTGATAATCGGTTATGCCTCTACTCAGTTTTGGTTATGTGAGAATAATATTACATGGTCACTAAACACAGGGTATTCAGTAGTGGATAATAGATCGGTGGCAGGCATCTATTCCCTTTACTATCAAATTAATGGATCGGCACCCGTTATATTTCAATATGAGACTTTTGATTGTCATTGCAGCTAAATGCAAACAACAGAAGAAATATTCTCAGCAGTGAATCTATATATTTCTGATTATGTGCAAAATAAGATGAATCCTATACAGCAGGATGGAACTATCGGGTATCATCTTCACACATAGACTCCAAAATGGTATTTACATTATTGATGACATGTAGAGAGTCTAACATTCAAACAGGCTTGGATATGAATATGTGTGTACATGAAATAAACTAAGAGTCGACTGCATACTTTTAGCATTTGAAATCCTAGAGTTGTGGACGCACATAGTAGATGGTTACTGACGGTCAGTTTACAGACACTTTAGCAGGCATCCTCAGGAAGTATGACACCAAGTATAGAAGTCTCAGTATGTAACAGAGTGTATAAAGAGATACCATGTGTGGAGTGAGGCTAAACCAGATGATGCATCACATAAACACTCCATCCTAAGTTACCTGGCTCGAACAGTAAATAATCTTATTTCATGAAAGGGTGTTATTGTAACATAATCGAAGAAAAGGGGGAAGGAAATAGATTATCAGTAATATGGAGGATAAATAAAACTTGACTCTGCAATAACCGAGAATATCCCCTCATTTCTATCCAAATAGGGTATGTGCCATCAACCATATTAGGAATTAGGTGTAACTCTTGTGTAACAAGAAAAATATATAAGGCAATTGAGCGTCCCACGAGGGAATTTTTTGACCTTGAAAGTAGTGATTTAGGCCATTTGTGAGATATAATCCTTGGTTTTTGTGTATGATGGAAACGAAGAACTTTTTCAAGTTAAGCCCTTGTTACAGGTGCCCCAGAATAATACTCCCAATAAACATATTACTTGTACTCAATGGTCTAATTCTATTCAATAAGTGCACAGATTGTAACAATCTATATTTAACATGCACAGAGTACATACTTTATTTAAATCACTGAGTGCCTCAATAGTTACTCAATGTGATAAGTGAAATAGCTGACAGAACAATTCCAATAATAGTAGAGACTATACAATGATAACTGTCTTGAAATATGTCATTACTGAAATAGACAGCTTACGAGTAGATGTAAGGGTATGTGTAAGAGATATATGTTGGAGTATATCCGAAGAATTGGTAAATCATTAAATGAATCAAAATAGACCATAACATTTATCTGCTTATAAAAAGACCAAGAGCATCTATTCACTCTTTCCTCAGTATGAATATCTCCAGGTGGCACTGTCATATAAAAACACTGCACTGAGATTGAATAATAATTCTTTCCTTAATGACCACTGTAATGAAGTGATATCAAATCCATGAAGCACTTCAATAATAATAAACTGGGTAAGCGATATCGATAGCTTAAAGTTAGGTAATAGAGGTTGCAGCGAGACTACATACGCATATTATAACATTATATCCTTGACTTCATTACTCTTATTGTTGTGAATAGAAGGAAAATACAGAAAAAAGCTTTAAAGATGAAGAACCACATTAAGAACTATTTAACTCTCGTACTTATAGATCTATGGTGCTTATTGTCATAGATATATCTTGGTAGACGTGTGGATCTCTTGGATGTTGAATGAGAAATAGTTATATCCGTGGTAGAGGAGGGTTGGGATACTCATAATTACATTGTCAGTGTCTGAAGGCTCATACAATAAGCATCTGAGTTGGGTAGGTAAGTGCAATGGGAACAATAAAACATATGTAGGATAATTAGTGCCATTTCATATTTCATTAGATGACAATGAACTCCTTATATTAACAAAGGTCAATTGTGCTCAAGTGAATGTAATAGTTTTGGATGTGTGTACTGCTGAACCAATGCTTCTTTCAAGGCTCCTACATTAAATCTCCTTTACAATAGGTCTTTACTACACTCATAAATGGAAGAGCCTATTTAATATTTTGTTAATAAAATGGTCCCCATATTGTTCTAAGGTTATGCAATCACTTACTTGCTGGCACAGAAGTCATTATCCAGCTATAGGCTGATGAATCAAATCCACGCCGATGGCAGAAAATTTCATGTGGGTCTCGGGTAAAGTAAAATAGGCGGACAAAGTTGTCGGGAACGGGAGAAATATTCCAGAGAAGATTATAAAGCTGTGTTGATCTCAACGCCATATCCCGGTTGATGGGTATAACAGTCATTCTAAGTCACCATTCAAACGTATATAGCCTCAATGGGTCAGAATAGCGAGCATAGACGGCATTGTTTTAACTGTAAAAGATTTAGTTAATAAACAAGATTCTGATTAATATTGATATAAAGCTACTTACAATCAATATACAGCAAAAGGAATAGTCATGCCAATTGATATTTTTGAGCAGGAGAGTCAAATAGAGATGTTTTCAACTACTGAAGCACTTATTATGACAATATTGCCTCATTAATACTTTATGCAGAAGTCCCCAACCATATGATAAGCAGAAACCTCAAATCCTGATCAAGGGTCTACGGAACAATGCAAAAGTTCTTGTCTGTTGATAAGAGATGCGAGATAAAAGGGGTTCAGACAGCATACTTCTATAAATCTCTGTTATGGACAGAGAAAAGAGTAAATGTTAATATCTTCAGATAAATAGTCGCATTGTATAAATACATACCATGATTTACACGTATACAGTCTCCACACACCAACAGTGCATGGTATATTGCGGCATAAAGTTTATATGTACCCTGGGTAGTCTTCAAAACATGTTTGAGCTTTTAGAATCTGCTATCGGCCCATGATTTGTTGTCTGAAGCTTAAATAACTATAAAGAATGTGGATATTAGATATATAACAGACGCAGAACGTAACAAAGAAACTACCATTGACAAAAGCTTAGTGAAAACCGCAGCAGTACATGTATCTCTGTAATAAAAATGATTGTTAATTGATGGAGAGAGAATCAATAACCAATATATACACTACCTTAAGGAATATATAATTATAACAAAAGTAGATAAACAACGTAGATAAACAAGAAGAACCAACACATAATAAACAATAATACGAATCGGATGAATTGGATACGGGCCTTGAGCCCCAGGGGACCATGTCTAAAAATACCTTGTACTATATTCCCATAGAAATAAAGTACCGGAAAGGGTAAACACAAGTGTAAACAGACATTCTTGGTTCCCGAGTCAATAATGAACCATATGGAAAACCTTACTTTGTACTCTTTGTACACAAGAATTAACCAAAAGGAATAATAACAACAACAAATCGCATAGATTAAAAATAGTGGAAACTACTCCAAATTATGCTGGACGAAGTAAATTGTTCAAAATATAGGATAAGTTAAGTTTGGTTGAAAGAATGTTATCGTCCTTGATGTTATTTATTTTATGTAACATCTCTTTGCTACATTGATTACGGAAGATGGATCCCGAATGTAAACATTCACATATTAGTAAGTGTCGAGTACAGATACACATGATTCTACAGAACAGAACATTGCTAAACTTGGAGTAGATATTTACAGGTCATAGGAATAAAACATACAATTCAGTATCATATCATTTCAATTCCCCTTATCCTCCCCTCATCTTTCGAAAACGAAGTAAATAATAATCGACATCACTAGGGGTAGTTAGAGATCAAATAGGTTAGCAATTAGGAATATTAATACGTAAACAAACTAATTTGTACAAACGATTGATAGATAATGAATCATAACATTTGTACAGAACATGCATTTATCTAAAATGCATGAGCAAGGTTTAATGGATTGAGAAGAGAGGGGTGTGATTGGGAATACAGGCAAATAATAGAGTAGATAAATGAGAAATGAGAGAAAAGTGGTAAGAGGGTAAGTGGTATAGATAGAGAAGGAGGATAAGTGGGATTATGTAGAACCTTAGTGATATGATGAGATGTAGATCAGGCCAGTGATTAGAAGAGTAGAGACAGGTGAGATGACTGGATATGATAGAGCCAAGTGAGATGACTGGATACGATAGAGCCAAGTGAGATGACTGGATATGATAGAGACTTTATTTATGAGAAGAAGATAATAGATGAAGATTTAGATATGTTTATTATGGTATGGAATAGGATAGATTATAATATGGGTAAGATGGATAGAGCTTTTGACTGATATGAAGAGTAGGTAAATTCAGACTTGAGATGATGAGATGATGAGATGATGAAGCAGAATGAGATGATGACTTGCTTTTGATTGAGGATACTTGAATAGACTAGGTAAGAAACTACTATTAGAAGGATGATCATAAGTTGGATGACTACTTACTGTTTATATTCACCACCATTGCCTTGGTGCACGAGTCCATTCTTATTAAATAAAATTAAGATGTGTCATAAATGCCTAGTCGGCAGGCCAGTGTTGCGATTGTAACCCGACTTGCAACGATACGGGTACAATACTACTAATTACTTAGGAGCATTGATAAGGTTGGAGATCACACTAGGGTAACCATCCATGGCACGAAGAGCGCTACGCATTTATATATAGACAGGGACCTGATTAAGTAATAAGAAGAGGGACACGGAGATATGAGGCCTTCTGAAGAGAGATATGTCAAGCAAGAAGTGAATGAGAAAGTGAAGCTTTGGTGAGTAGAAGACTAAAGGACAGAATATATTAGGTGAGTAAAGTACTTTATGGTTGCTCATCTGTAGAGACTTACCAATTATTTAGCTGTAGAATGACAAAGAAGGCTTATTTGATGTGCTTGAAGACCAAGATATTAATATTATTTGCATGTAAAGAGGAGGATGTTGATGTTGATAGAGATATTGATGGCTGTTGCATTGTAGAGTAAGTATAGAGATATATTTGTTGTTGTTTACGAGTAAAATAAAAAAGAGGGAGGGCGTTATATAAAAATAACCATGGGAATATATATTGCATTGTGGTACATGAGGCAGTCAAGGCTGATTATCCCAATTGACATGATGGTGCAAGTGAAGATGGGCCAGGAAGTTTGTTAAATCATTCGTTTATACATTCAGTATTGTTGCTGTGAAATGACCATAGATCCATATGGGTAAACTGTCATACTGATACTTACGGGTAGCCCCCTTAAGACGTGATTGGCAGTCACTCATATTATATATTTACAGTGATTTAGATTCCATGGTATACACTCTATGAGTGAGTGTCAGTAAGGGTGTATAGGTGAAATTTTAGATTGCCAAGAAAACACAGTATATCGTTGATACTAATGAAATATATCTTTTAAAAATATAGATTGGTCTGGTATGTCTCTCAATTGATGTATATTCACCATAAGAATTATGTTTTCCAAAAAAGGTAATACAACAAAACATGAAGCAACATCAACATGGGCCGACTTCAACATGTATGATATGAGAGGAAGCAAAAAAAAAAAATTTAATGCACATTACTTATGTTAGTACTATGGGATCAAATTCTCTCTCTCATTTCTTTTTCCTGCTTGCCCTACCTACACCCTCCTACTGTAGGGCAAGCCGTTGATCCCAAATGGTCCCCCACCATTGTACTAACTGCTCTCGAGAGTTCTTAACTTTGGAGATCGGTCGGGATCCATGTCAGAATTCTGTCATTGAGGTGCTACACTAGAGCTAAATTTCACTTGACCACCTACCTCACTCCAGCCCAAATCTCCGCCCAGCTATATTTTTTGGGCGATCCCACTATAAAATTGACTATTAGGCCTATCTCATATACACAATATACATTATGTATTGATGTATGTTATTAGATGGAGTAAAAACAGGTAAATAAGGGATAGAATAGAATAGAATATGAAAGGGATTGATGTGTTGGTATAATACCCATTTTATTCATTACGATCTCACCTTTTATCTACAATACAAGGTATCCCACTTACATGAACATGTATGACACCCTTTCTCGTATTGGTACAATGTCCAGATTATTTATTAAGATCTCACATCTTATCCACAATACTAGGTATCTTACTCACTCACATGAATATATATGACACTCTTTCTCATATTGATACAATGCCGATTTTATTCATTACGATTTCACCTCTTATCTACAATACTAGGTATCCCACTCACATGAATATGTATGACACCCCTCCTCGTATTGGCCTAATGTCACTCTTCTATAACATCCACATGGATCCAATCTATGAAAGACCATCCACATGGATCCCAATCCTATTCTAAGCTATCCCTTTTCATGTGAATTCAGTATACCTCCAGATCTATGCCAGTTTTTATTCGACGCAACTCAAACAATCTCCCTCCCAATGACCATTTGCTCTTTTTTTGTGGGTGGGTAAGATACTATTCCCAGAAGGGTGTTATCATATAATGACAGGTTGGAAGTAACCTCCTTTTTATTGATGATAGATTTTTTCCTCATTATACCACACTGTATTCCATAGATACTGTAATCTATAGACTTACCATTTCCTCTTTTCCAGGAAAGAGCTGACAAGATTCCCGTATGTATATTTGGTGATTGTGAGATTGACTATCACTTGAGTATGGTTGATTGATGAGTCTACTGTTGTTACCTATAAGGTTTGTTCTTGAAAACAGGTGTTGGTGTTTATCCAGTTGTATAGCCAGCTGTTGAAGTAAGTCGAGAGAACATAATAAATAAAGGGTGATATTTTTCTTCAGTCAAGTGCAGCCATCATGAAAGCCCTCCTGGATATGACAATGACCAAAAAATGTATGAAATCTCACCCAATATCAGTAATACAGAGTTCCGATAAGCACACTTTCTTACCGTATCTCTTATAGCTACAATTTATATCACTGGGTAAAAATGATAGAACAAGATGCTGATACAGAAATCGGTCTTCATCATATTGTCATCATGTAAGAGCACAGGAGTTTGAATTATTCTTGCCTGTATTTGCATGAATGCATCTCCATTGCTCATCCTATCATTATCCTCGACCTCCTACAGTGTATTTCTCTTTGATAACTATCTCTATCACATCAAGCAATCCACTGCTCATCCAGATTTAGGTGTCATAACAATCCACTCCCTATTCTAATCATCACATAGCCCTCAACCCTTCCATAATCTCACATAGCTCACTATACCCGCCACCTTGATATGATCAGATGCTTCTACACTGTCTATTAAAGAACAGGATCCTCCAATTCAGTTCAATACAGTCCGAGGTAATATCACCCTGGCCCGAAATAGTCTACTGGTGTCCCATAATAGTCCATCAAATAATGACTGGTTGAAGGTACTCTTTTTATTGATAATAGGTTCCATACTTTATCCCCTTCTAATATCGCTTTGTCGATAGTCTTACCTGCTACTCTTCCAAAACAACCCAGCAATATTCCAAGTATAGGCTGATTCCTCTGCTGTATTAGTTATACAGGTAGGGGGATGGCGTATATCTACCTGTTAAAAACTACTGTTCCCCTTCGTTCCTCGTCCCTCCCTTTTGTTCTACACACTATATGTATTTTTTAAAAAAGGTATTGGTGTGTGTCAGTTAAGAATCCAAGTCATCAGAGTGGGTATAGCAGTTGAATAAGGTGAGAATGAGTGAAAAACAATCTATTATGTATTGGAGAGTATTTATATATATATATATTGGATTTTTATTTCAAATTCCGTATTTCAAATTCTCATAGTGTCCCATTCCCTGTAGTCATGACGACCAGATTGACAGATCCGATATGGTAAAAATTGATATTGCCAGGATACCTTTACATTGAATGGTAAGCCATGGCAACGTATTATATTCAACCAATATGTAGACGCATTCTGGAGTGAAAGGAAAGTCTTCACACCAGTCTACTCGTTGTCCAAATGACTCCATGTTACTACCTATGCTTGTCATCAAACATAGTGTGATGAGTATCTTATGGATATTATACATGGTTTGGATAAAAATAGGTAACACTCATAATAAGAAGCAAATGTAAAAGGCAGAATAATGAGTTAATGTGTCAATAGTAGACAAGAGCTTGTGTTTATTAGATAGGATCATTACAATTTGTATGAATGGTAGGTGATTTAATAAGCATGACTTGGATAGTAATATATAGAACACAAGCTTGTTATATTTATAGGAGAGATTATCATTTGAATCACTGGAGTCCTTGGATAGAGAGCATTGATAGAGACAAGTCCGTTTATAGATGATCATTGGCTTGTGAGATCGCGTCCTTATAGTCTTGTATTTGCAGCACCTTTTCATTTGAAGACATAATCATCAGGCTTTTGCGTGTTATTTCTGTTAAGTACTAAGGGT